>CABHPQ010002174.1:0-17180 GCA_902168405.1 Peromyscus aztecus
GGGGGGGGGGAGAATGCTTCTAGACATATACATTTTAGAAACTTCTGGTACATTAATAGCTCCTGGTCATCATGAATGGTACTTCAAGTATATTACTTAATCGCTGTTAAAATTAGTCATTTATAGTGGAAGTGAAAGCCTGATACCAGAATTTATTTTTTTTGAACTTCTTGAACTTAATGAGAAAACTACAAAAAGATTTTGGTTATGGATTTATCATATTCGGAAGGCTAGTATCAGAATTTATTATTTGAATTTTGAGACTTAAGAAATGAAATGCACAATAGAGATTTCATTGCAATGGGACAATTTCGAGTTTATAGTAATGACCTAGGAACTGTATGCTGGAACTGGGTTAAAAATGGAACTGTTTAAATGAAGAAATTTATTGTTTCTACCTTGACTCAAGATGCAGTTTTGTGTATGCATATATGCTGGTGATTCATGTATTGTTCTATTTATTGTTTCTACCTTGACTCAAGATGCAATTTTGTGTTTGCATATATGCTGGTGACTCATGTATTGTTCTATGTTAAAAATGCAATTGTTTTGTGGAAAAAAATAAATAAATAAACTTAAAAAAAATTAGTCATTTATAGTTGCCACATTTCAGACATTTAATTATAAAAATATAAAAAATGCTGGGGAGACGGCTCAATTGGTAAGTGTTTTTCTGCGAGCATGAGGGCCTGCGTTCAAATCCTCAGCCCCCACATAAAAAGGCAACACGGATGTGCAGGCCTGTAATGCCCCCACTGAGGAGCAGAGACTGGGAGATCTCTGGAGTTTGCAAACCACCCAGTCTAGCCAACTGGTCAACTCTAGGTTCAGAAAGGGACTCTGTCTCAAAGATATATGGTGGGGAGGAGACAAAAGAAGACACATTATTTTGACTTTGTCCTCCTGAGGGGCATGCATGGATATGTGAACCTACATGCATGCACCATACACATGCACACGTGGAAATAAGAAATTCTGATCCAGTCATAGGAATCCACTTTTAAGCTATTTTTTTCTTACCTAGTAGTAAACAGAAGAGGGCGCGCTAAGACTAGAATTCAAATCCTAGTCAACTTGCTACACAAAGCAATTTCTAAACCAGTGGTTTTCAACATGTGGGTCATGAATGTTTCACAGGGGTCCTATAGCAGATCTGCTGCATATCAGATATTTATATTGTGATTCATAACAATAGCAAAATTAAAGTAGTATAATGGTTCTCAAGCTGTGGGTCACCTAAAACCATTAGAAAACTGATACTTACAATTTATAACAGTAGCAAAATTACAGTTATGAAATTACAATTATGAAGTAGCAACGAAAATAATTTTATGGTTAGAGGTCACCACAACATGAGGAATTGTACTAAAGGGTCTCAGCATTAGGAAGGTTGAGAGTCACTACTCTAAGCCATCATTCCCTAAAGTATGCAAACTATTTCATGATTTATATCCACCAACACAGTTACAGCTACAACAGTAATAAAAGAACTTTAGACTATTAAAGCCAAAGACACAGTAAGAAGTGAGTCTTGAGTCATCATCCAAAGATCTGAATATAGGTTAATCTATTTTAATAAATGCAGTACAAGTTCCTTTAATGAGGTTAATACAGTATGTTTGCTCTTTTTTCCATTACACATGTAGTTTTAAATGATACTCACATATCTAAGAGACACACAATTCTTTGTAAGGTTTCTTTATGTATAATAACATCATTTTAATGCTGAAAATATTTGACTGTAGAGAATGAAGTCATTTTCCTTTGGTTAAAATACTTCTTGCTTTCTCCTTATTGATAAAATTTAGGACTTATGCCCAAGGTAATCCATATGGTCAACTGTTTCAATTATCAGTCACTTATCATATGACCCAGAGTGTAATTTTTCTGATAATTATATCTATTTTATCTATCCAAAATTGTATTTATGCTTAGATAGATAGATTTTTCTCTGTCTATAATTTTATCAGTTCAGACCATTTCATGACTTATATCCAACAGTTATATAAAAAAAAAAAAAAAAAAAAAACAGAAGTTTAGGGTAGGGTATGTGTGCTTCAGTCAGTAAGAAGAATTGAAGCACAGAAAGAAGAGAAATTAATCCCTCATCAATCAACCTTTATCATATTTCCCATGAGAAAGCAAAAATAGGCAACCAGGTATTTTAATTTATATTTAAATGCCCCTATTTATCTGTGGAACTCCTGAAGCAGAATTTGTCTTACTCCACTCGGAATTTCTAAGAATTCTACTGTGGTTCGGGGTGGATGAGCAGATTCAGTAGGGTAAAAACACAACTACCTTACACAGTAGCTATAATAGCTCAGCTGCTAAATGATAGTGGCTTTCTTCATTTCTAATATTGCATGAACTTTATCAATGAAATTTTTGTTTTATACTATCAATCACATGCAGGAACCTATGAACTAGAAGATTTTCATATGAAAGCTTTCTCGGTAATAGAATCAATAGTTTGCTATAAAATGAAAGCACCAAGAAAAAGCCAAATTCTAATGAACCCCAGGACTTTTTTTTTTTTATCACTTCCAGGCATTTTGTATCATAAGTCAGAGTTCATTCAGCCCTCAAACCTATTGTAATAGATCCTTTCATTAATCATAAAGACATGGAGAGACGTCTTAATTATCTCAAACTCCCACAGCTGGTGATTAACAGGTGATGCATTTGACCACAAAAGCCTGAATTTCCACTCGTTACCCTTCACTTCTCAAATCTTTTTTTTTTTTAGATTGACTTATTTCCCACGTATATGTACATGTGCTTACACAAGTTTGTGCACACCACGTAAGTGTAGGTGTAAGTTCCCGAGGGGTTCAGAAGGGATCAGATCCTTGAGAACTGGAATCACAGGAAGCTGTAGGCCCTCTGATGTGGATGCAAGGAACCAAACCCAGCTCCTTTGCAAAATCTGTAAGTGCTCTTAACCACAAAACCGTCCCTTCAGCCCCCTTAAATCTTTTCCGAATTAAAGTTGTTCAAATATTTTTTTTTGCAGTGGGATCAGAACATCTGATAGATTTGAATGCATTGGTAAACATATTCATGTGTGCACATACCACAATCCTAAGAGAAAGCTTTAATATGGAAATCACCTAGTAGTGGTTCCAGGCCGGTCTGTGCTCCGTAACAAGATGGTATCCAAAAAAATAAAACAAGGGAGTGGGGGAGGAGGAACGGCAAGTCAAAACAAAAACAAAAATCTCAAACAACTTCAAACATTATCCCAGGTATTCTAACAGGCATCTTAAATTTTGCTTTCAATTTATTTATTTAGATTGATTTTTCTTCATGTGTTTATTAGACAGCGTCTCCCTATGGAGCCCCCACTGGCAGACCAGCTCACAGAGATCCACCTGCCTCTGCCTCCTGGGTGCTGGTCTTAAAGGCTTGTGCCACCATGCCCGGCTGAAAGAAAATCTGAAATAGATTTGTCTGTGTCCAAATTCATGTTATTGGGAATTGGAATGAAATTCTACCGAATCCGCATACCCGTTTGGAGAACAGTTAGAATGTGTGCTCTGTTCAGACTTCTAGCCTGAAGCGGGATGTGTCATTCTGGATCATTTTTCATTTCTTTTGTAAGAGCTATGGAAGGTTTTCAGCACAGACGCTGTGTGTGTCTCGGTAAGTCTAAGGTGAGTTTTTATGTTATATTTTACATGGATTTATATCTCTAAGTTCTGTTTCTTCATCTTTCTTGATTTCTTCTTCCATCTTTCTGTGGATCCGAGGATTTGAACTCAGGTAACCAGGTCTGACTCCTTTGTTTCTTTAAGTACTAGATCTGTGAATATTCAAGAATAAAGTCAATGTCTGTTTTCATTTTTGCCTCCTGGACACCTACCCCATATGTTGATAACAAATGATACTAATATTGGACAATTATCAACAGAAGATTCTTAATAATGCAGGAATAATAATTTAGGTGTTTTTATATTGATTCTCTTAACACTACTAACTGTTCAAAATATAGAAATTATATCCATAGCCCATGTGAAAGAACTAAAATCCAGAAAAAGGCACATTGCACCCAAGCTTGAAAATTAAAATAACTATGCATATGATGCAATATTATTGATGTCCATATAAAATAAATTTAGTGGTTCAAAAAACAAGATCTTCAGAATGTTCTAATGATTATTATTCAATAAAATATCGTCAAATAGTTGCTTGTACTCATCAGAAATATTAGTCTTTGACAATAATTTTTTAAATTAAAATTCAGTATAACAATATTAACAGAGCCCTAATTATAGTTAATGAATTAGAACTGAAGAGTACCTAAACTGAAAATCAATAATACATGCAGAGTTCATATTCTTTGAATGCTGGGAAGGGCACACCAGAATACTTATTGAAGTCATGAGTTCTCCAATATTAGAGAACCGGAAGACTAAAAGTCACTAGAATTGCTAGCTGTAAAGAAGATAAGTTGTAGACAAAGATCATGTCTTTATCTGTGCTTGTCAATTGTCAGCTTGACACCTACTAGAGTTACCCAGGAAGAGAGAGCCTCAGTTTAGGAGTTACTGAAGTAGGATTGGCCAGTGGTCACGTCTTTGAGCATTTTATTGATTAATGATTGATGTAGGAGGATCCATTCCATTGTGGGCTGTGCCACCCCTGGGCAGGGAGTCCTAGATTGTATAAGAAAGGAAGCTGAGAAAGCCATGAGAAACAAACCAGTAAGCAGTGATCCTCTGTGTCTCTGCTTCAGTTCCTGCCTTAGCTCCCATCCTGGTTCTCCAAGATGATGGGCTATGATGTAGAAGTGTAAGCCAAATAGACCCTTTTACCCTCAAGTTGCTTTTGGTCAGCATTTTATCAACAGCAAACTAAGATGTTATGCCTCTAAGGCATGAGTTATGTATGCATTAAGGTGAGAAAAATTATTAGAAGTAAAGAAATAATTAGAAGAGTTCACTGAGAGTTTTGTATTGTCTTCTCAAGATAACATCCTCTTTCAACAAAAGATCCTTCTGAAAGTACCAGATAAATTTTCTACTTACCCACCCTTTTCCTTCAATAAATAGCATAAGGTTCCTGTAATATGCCACACACCGTCCTGTGTACCAGAAACACAGGAAGAGCAAGGCTCACAATACTCACACTTCAACCGCAAGCCTGTATTGCCATCCTTAGATGACATAGAAACTCACCACATTAGACCACTGGTTTCTTCTGCATCTGCTTTACATAATGAAAACCCCTATTCACTGATGAGAGAGTTCCGTGAAGTTCCAAACAGCACAAATGCTGGTAAGGCTGGTTGTCAAGATCCTCAGTCAAAAGAACAAGAATTATAGCCTTTAAGCCCTTGAACTTTGTGCTAAATCACAAATTGTCACTGTTGTATATTAAGCACAACCTGCCTTTCAGCTACTTAGCACCATCACCTACCACCACCAGGTGTGGTGCATTTCCACTGTCCCTAGGAGCTGCTTAGTAACACATGCACCCTTTAAAAGGTCCCTCTAATTATGATTATCACAGCTCTTTCCCATTCTCTCTCTCTCTCTCTCTCTCTCTCTGCCTTGTTCATTCTCTCTGTCTCCCTGTCTGTCTGTCTGTCTCTATCTTCGCTTTCCCTCCCACAACAAAACTCTTGGGTTAGATTGGATCAGGCGCACGGTGTGATCTCTTAGTGGCTCACCTTGCCCGGAACCCACAAAAGTACATATCTGCAGCTTTATCCTAACAGTCACGTCACACAACTTCAGGATACAGCTAGACAGAGAGGGGAAGACTCGGTGGGGAAGACCGAGTATCTGTCTGCCTTCTCTGAAAACCCAGGGGAAACTGAGGGTGAGTCACACTTGAAACCCAGCAACCACAATAGACAAACTATAAACGGCACTGCTCTCTGTCACTGAAGCGTGGTAATGTGCCTTTTTCTAAATTAAACTAGAGCCATTGCTTTAAGTTGGTAACTTTTCATACCCATGCATCCATATGTCTGTCCACAAACGGCCCCCATTTTTTTTACAGGGAGAAAATGAATGGTGGAGAGTTATTAGAGACTAGAAGTACCATCAGATTACCATTTATAGCACTGACTCATCGTCCTCCGTTAGACACGCTGAGGATTTCCTCTATTTATAACATGGGGGTCATAGAATTCGCCGGTAAGAATGTGCGAACGCGCAGGTGAAACTTAGTACATGGAGCCTGGTACTCGGTTGGTTGTTACAGTATGGCCCAAATTGGAACTGGCTCTGTGACAGACGTGAAATACTGGAGTCCTGCAGAGCAACTGCAGCAAGTCTGTACATTCCTTGCAGACCTGAGAACACAGTGGAAAGAAAGGTCAGTGCTCTGGCTTTCCCTAAGGCAGCAGCTGTCCGCTGCTCAAGGGGCTGTGGAATGTGAGGGGACAGGCCCCCTCCCGGCTGGCACAGTCAATTGTCATCATGGAGACAGATCACAGAGCCTCTATCATTTCTGCTTTGGACCCTCGCTCGCACATGTCAGCAGAAGACCAGAAGGCTGCCGGGAGATTAGAAGCCTGAAAGACAGGAATGGTGGGTCCAGTCATGGAAGTTCAGCCATTGCTGACGAGCTTAGGAAGACCTAGGACCTTGAGAAAATTGCACCTGAAATTTTCTTAGGTTTTAACCAAGCGACAAAGAAACCCAAGCAAAGGAAACTTGGTGCTGAAATGTATATGTGTGGGGTGGGGGATGGGGTGGTTAGAAAGAACATGTCTCTATTGGCTGAGTAGGGTAGAAATTTAAGAAAACATGAACAGGGTATACGTTTCTTCCCTTTTCAAGACCTTGGGGTGGTTTTTTTTTTTTTTTGGTTTTTTTGTTTGTTTGTTTGTTTTTTTCTAGCAGGATTTCCTGGTCACATCATCAGGGACAAAGTAAATATGCCCCATTTTGACTTAGTGACAAGAATCATTTCCTGTAAGGAAAAAAAAAAAGACCCCAGACCCCACACAACCCAAAATAGAAAAGAACAAAGTACCATGTAAAATTTTGTCAGGAACATCTTCAAGAAACATGAGCATGTTTCTCCGGTTTGCTCTTAGCCTGACTGTTTCAGTTTTGCTTCGTGTTGCTTCTTAGACACGTAAACCTGGTTATTGAGCAACTATATCCCACTACCTGGAGTGCTTGGGGCTGTGTCCGCTTCCCAGACTTGTTCTTAAAAACTCCCTGTTTGTCTTCATTTCCCACCCCCTCCGTATATTTCATCGTCATCCTGAGCACTCATCTGTTGACCAACGAGCTGTCTAATTTAAGAAGGGAAATGTGCCATTTTTCCACATACTAGAACAGGAGAAACACATGGAACTCGATGGGCCATTTGCCTTTCAGTTTCCACAATTCTCTTGCTTTTACTGCGGCCTTTATTTTCTCTACCGGTTCTTTAATGCCTTCATGGAGCACTATTCAGATTTGGAGAGAGGTAGGTGAGGACCCCAGATTTTATGTCTAAAGTATCTTTGTCACGTCTTTCCACCAGGAAGTCCTTATAGTGTGCAGTTGGTGAGGGCTTCCTTGGGCAAAAGTGCTCACGCTCCCCTCCCACCCACCTCCCACCACTGTCCTCCGTCCTGGTCATATTGAAAATCCATCTCTTAGTCTATCAAGTTAGTACTCACCTGCATGTGCATTGAAGCGGCATTTACTCCAATATCTTGTCCTGATATAAAATAGCAATGAAAGACGTAGGTGGGGCTAAAGATTAACTGTTTATACAACATGTATTCTGTAAAGAAAAAAAAAACGTTACAACTAGTATAATATGTGATGTTTTTATGAAGAACTAAATTTCTACAAAGCTCTTTACATCATCTGACATGTTTCTGAATGTTTCATTGAATGGTAGCACTCCTGGATATATTCTAACAGAAAGAGCAAGAAAGTATTGTTAGCTCCTGGGAAAGGAAGAAGCAGTTTCCTCTAAGAGTGTAGACCCTGGTAAGGTGACCCTCTCCAGTGGACTACCACACATCCAAGAATATTTGGACAGCACAAATCTGTCTTGAAAAATAAAAGAGACAGACAGACAGACAGATCGGGAGTAGAGTTGGGTAGGTAGATAAGGAAGGGAAATGAATTAGGAGAGACATGGGGATAAAGATGATCCTAAAACACATTCTAGGAAACTCTCAATGAACTAACAAGACATTCTTTAAAGGAAATTTAATGTACTCTGTACCAACCACGTACATTTCCTAAAGGTACCACCAAGTATTGAAAACAATGGTAGATTTAAAAGAATTACTTCATGTCATTTGGGGTGGAGTGTTGATGATGGCTAAGCCAGCAAAGGCCCTTGTGACCAAGTCTGAAGGCCCCAGTGAGATCCCTGTGACCCACGTAATTGGAAGAAGAAAACTAACTTCCACAAGTTGTCCTCTGACCATGCACCACGTCAAACTCATAAATAAATAAATGTTTACAAAATTTTTTAAAAAGTGTTATGGCATAGAGAAAAGCCAGTAAGGCAAGTCATTTGCAAGGAAATGGATGGAACTGGAGACCGTGTTAAAAAAAAATGAGTCAAACACAGAAAGGTAAATACCACATGTTTTCACCCACAGGCTGCGGTTGAAGCTGGAACAACCTTTTAAACATTATAAAGACACAAGATTGGCACCGGTTATGATAAGCTTCAACATACTTGAGGCAAAATATAGATTAAGTTTATGATGAGGAACCTGTACCTTTGAAAATTCTTTTTTTTTCCTATTTGTTCCTACCCATGGCTGAACTTGGACATTATATTACATTCTCTTAGAGAAATTAGACTCTTGAGAAAAAAATTCCTGGTGGTTTCATTTGAAAACAAGAAACAAAAAAGCTAGTATGTGGGACCTGATTGTTATTGTAGAGAAAACATACTCCAACCTCACTCAGTGCAGCCTAAGGAATGCTCAAAGTAGAATTTAAAGAACCAGCAAAGATGAACCCAGTATCCTAGCTAATGTCTGCTCTTTCCCACTGTATCCAAAGACACCCATCCTCTTGTCCTGGGCAATATCTTAGCCATGTATAACGGAAGTGAAAGGAAAGTCTTAAAAAAAAAAAAAAAACAAAACTGGATTTGTCACAGAGGCTAGAAAAGAAAAATCATGCTTAAGAAAAACCAACCCCTGTGAGTAACCGTACCCTTGATGAGGTTTGGTTTTTACTGACTAACACACACACACACACACACACACACACACACACACACACCTTGGGTTCTTAAAGACTGACTTACAGAGCTATATTCCTTACACTATCATCCTGTGAGCCTCTGTGCACACCTTCTCTCCACAAAATGCCAGGATTCTAGAGTTTTCTATCTGTTCATCACAGCCTAAAGGCCAGGCATTTCTCTGCTGTCTAATTGCTCTCTAGTCTTATCTCAAACTTTTCTCTTTCTGGGATTCACTGGGCTGTTCCTTTGTCCTGGGGTCTTCCTGTATAGTTACCCTCCGGGGCTGACCTGTTCTGTCCTCTGTCCACTTTACCAAGCTTTCTATTTCCTTTGGCATCCTTCCTCTCCCAGCAGAAAGCCTCCCTCAGACAGAGATTCTGGTTATTTTCTTCCTTCCCGGGAAAGCCTTTCCACTTCCTTCCTTTAGCCTCGTTTATTGTGACTGACTTACCCAGTGACCCCTAACTCCATCAGCCCCCACATTTCTTCCTGTTTTCAGACGATGGCACGGCCGGCCACCCAGTCTGTGAAAACAGATAACAACGCGAGCTCTATTCCCTCCCAAGCTGTCTTCAGCCTCAGCAACTAGACTGTCCCCCGTGGCTCTGAGTCTGCACAGTCCTCTCTGCTTTCTCTTCAGTCTCCCTGAATCGCCCCTTCCTTATCACACTTACCAGGGGCCAGATTTGCATCTCCTTCCTCTGCCGTATCTTGGGTATCTACCTTTTCCTCCCCATGCAGATACCTGAGGCAGAGTTTCTTCGTCTTTCACTAACGTTATCTCTGACCTTTCCCGTGGCAGAAAGTCTTCATTTTCAATTTCCAGTTTAAAAAAAAAAAAAATGGATGTCCATCCCTTCTTACATCCGCATTTTACCCCAGCTCTCCTTTTCACTGTGCACTGGGTTCTCTGTAATTCGAACACGTTTGGGAGCATACCCTCCAAGGCTCTTTGCAAACGGCGCCTGTCTTCCCATACTATTTCCCTTTCTCATCCAAAGGAGAGAACTCTCTGCCGGCTCTTCATAACCCACCCAGAGTATCCCGAGAGCCTCACCGGTGAAATTCCAAGACTGGGTGGCGGGCATCAGTGCCAGCTAATAAAACTCCTGTGATGCCTATAATGACCCGAGTCTTCTGTGCTCTTCAATATGACAGCACTACCCAGGAGTGACTACTAGAACCTGACACATGGCTGGCCCATCTGACGAAAGCGCCTGTGTCCAGCAGCTACTGTATTAAACAGCACGGTTTAAGTGTGTATGTCCCGCATATAAACGATGCTATGTGTGTTTAACCTATTGAACATAATATAGCCTTTTCATCACACACACACACACACACACACACACACACACACACACACAAGATGATGGCAAAATTAAAACAGACCACATAATCAAAATTAGAGTATTTTGATTTTAATATAAATATTGTGAAGATACCTTGCAAACTTAAAAGTGACTTCATAGCCGGGCGGTAGTGGTGCATGCCTTTAATCCCGGCACTCGGGAGGCAGAGCCAGACAGATTTTTGTGAGTTCGAGGCCAGCCTGGTCTACAGAGCGTGATCCAGGATAGACACTAAAACTACACAGAGAAACCCTGTCTCAAAAAAAAACAAACAAAAAAAGTGACTTCATTAAAAACCCAAGAATACTACTCCTAAATAATCTGTTAGTTGTCTTTTCCCTATTTCCCAGAATTTGTAATGCCAAGAAATCAAGTCATAGCCAGTTATAAACTGAGTGAGTTTCTTATCACCAAACTCTACCAAAAACAAAAATATATTTTAAAAAATCTCTAAAATTATTGTAGCAAAAGTAAATATTTAATGTGGGATATTTTGTGACATGAGGTAATGAGACCTCTACAAGAATAGTTAATCTGTATATTGAACTGAATAGCATGGGTTTCATACACACACACACACACACACACACACACACACACACACACACACGTATTTTTATAAAATATGTGTGTATGTGTATGTACATACACACATATATATTCAGCTGTTTCACCCAATTCAAAGGATGCTTCAAACACACACCCAATCTCTTTTGTTCCTTTTCCTCATGCCTGCTCTTAGCCTTGCAGGACAAGGCAGAATTCTATTCCCACCTTGCTTCCACTCACTTCATCCTGGACCAAGAAAGACTTCACACTCACACATAATCTTTAGCCTGCCTTCCTACTTCATCTGACTGCCCTGGGACTGTGCACGCTTGGCTCATGCTTCTCAGACCACAAACCCCAGCCCTCTCTCCTCTCAGAACTGGATTTGCTGGTATGAGTAGGTATGAGGAACTCTTGAACTGCAAACCAGACTGTTAAGGTATTATATCTGGGTACTTTACCTTTCTATATTTTTAAAATAGAGTTTAAATTGTCTAAAACATCAGCAATAATGGATAATTTTGGTATTTCCTCTGCTGGACTTAAGCAGGCTCTGCATGTTATGATACCTGGAATCACAGATATGAAAATATCATCTGGTTTACAGAAAAGGCTAATTGCTTATTGAGGAACCATTTTGGGTGATTTTTCCTGTAAATTGAAGACATCCTGGAACAATGGCTCTCATCCTTCCTAATGCTTTGATCCTTTAACACAATTCCTCATGCTGTGGTGACCCCAGACCATGAAATTATTTTTGTTGCTACTTCATAACCGTAATTTTGCTACTGTTATGAATTGTAATGTAATATCTGTGTTTTCCAATGGTCTTAGGCGACCCCTGTGAAAGGGTCGTCCAAAGGAGTCGCGACCCACAGGTTGAGAACCACTGTACTAGAAGGAGGTAGGTTTTGAAAATGTGTGTTTAAAATGAATGGTTTCTCATCCTGTTACAAGCCTTGGTCTTGGTTGGTGGGAATAAAAATCAAAGCCTGGTCCAGTGATGTTGTCATTTCTTCTTAATTTCCTTTTTGTGTTTTTTTTTTTTTTTCTGCTTCAATACATTCTCTGTGTGGAACTGAAGTTTGTCACCTATTAGTAAGTTGTCAAACCAATTGAGTGCTGCTGTTCCACAGTGTAGACCACAGAGCCCAGGTAGTTTTCAGGGAGTCATTAGGTTAAAAGCACTCTCACAATAACGCTGAGACGTCACTTGTTTTTTACATAAGGATGATACCTGCACCGATATTACCAAGGGCATTGTGGGTAAAATTATAGATCCTAGGCAATGCAATCAGACTGCACGAGCAGCCATTCTTCACAGCTATCATTCACAGTTTAAAAGTGTCAGTTTTACTTAGGTGTGTCCCTGGCAAAATGGTAAACCTGTTTCTGCTATTAAATCTCACCCTAAAGAACATTTCTTTAACATTCTTTGTGACAAAATTAAAACATTAAGTAAGATTTCCTACGGAGAACTATTATAATGATTAACATGTCGACCGAATAGACTCTAAAAAACAAACATCTAGCCGCCTCTGTGAGGCAATTTTGAGATTAGTTCACATAAGGTGAGAAGACCTATGGCAACGGTGGGTGTCACTTTCTACGACTGGAGTTCTGACTGAATGCAAAGGAGGAAGCTAAAGGGGCTCAGCATCCATCACTCTCTGCATCCTGACCACAGACACAAAGTAACCAGGTGCCTTGCATCCCCACACCACGCCTTCTCAGCCAGGAGGGGCGGGGCCTTCCAACTGCGAGCCAAAGTAAGCTCTTCTTCTTTGCTCCTTCAGCTATGTCTACGGGGCATTTTGCTGTAGCAAGGAGACAAGTCATGAATACAATTACTGCGCAGTCAAGTTGTGAGCAGAACTGCATCCTTTACAGATGAAACGGCCTTTTTATTTGAAAGAACTTTTGGAAATTGTTACGCTGACTGCAGAATTCGACACTTTTCGGGAACAGGAGCACACTGTGGACTGTGATAAGTTCCAGGGTCCAGCAGAGAGTGGAACATTAGAAAACCTGAAATAAACCCCTCCCCCTGCAAACTTGATAGCTTCCTGGTAACTTACTGACTTTTCTAATGAGTCGGTGACACTAACAAACGTGACTTTGATAAAGTTAAGTTGACAAACATTTGGAAATCTGTATCACACAGTGAAAAACTTTTCCTAACGGTCAATGCATGGTGTGCCAAGTTGCTTATAGGTAAAAGAGCTATTCAAAGTTCAAAATAGGTGGGTGGGGCATACTGGTATAATCCAGCTACTTTGGAGACTGAGACAGAAGTACAGCCAGGTCATTGTCACATTTTCAGACTCTATGGTGCAAATAACCTTGTAGAAATCACCCACTGAATGTGGATGGGGTAACAAAGAATATCCACAAGACCTGCTAAGCTCCTCATCCCTTGGATGGGACTGAACCCACTAGCAGGTTGTGTTAGCACATTGATCCATTTATACGAATGTATAACAGTAATGGGTTTTATTTTTTAAGATATTTTTTATTTATTTATGTATATGAGTGCTTTATCTGCATGTACAACTTTATGCCAGAAGAGGGCATCAGATCCCACTAGAGATGGTTGTGAGCCACCGTGTGGTTGCTGGGAGTTGAACTCAGGGCCTCTGGAAGAGCAGGCAGTACCCTTAACCACTAGCCACCTCTCCAGCCCAACAGCAATGGTTAAAAAAAAAGAGGCAGCCTTACATTTGAGAGGAGGTGAGTCTGACTTGGGAAAGACAGGAGCAGTGAGAAGGAAGAAACGATGTAAGTATATTTAAATTAAATGAAGAATTTCTTGGAACAGCAAGGTATAACTAACCTGTGGAAATGCCAAGATAAAAGTTTAAAAGTTTTTTCCTGTTCTTTTCTTCTTTTTTCTTTTTCTCCAATCTTCTATTTGCAGACTGTCCCAATGGTTCTACTTACAGAACAGAATACTGGCTATCAGATGCCAAGGAAAGTAAGATGAATATAAGGTTGGGACATTGACCAATGGGTACTAAGTTATAGTAACACAGGGAAAACAAGCAGTCTGTGAATAATGCACCGTGGAGGACTGTCTTAGTTACTATTCTATTGCTGTGAAGAGAGACCCACCATGACCAAGACAACTCTTATAAAGAAAACATTTAATTGGGAACTTGCTTATAGTTTCTGGGGGTTAGTCCATTATCACCGTGGTGGGGAGCATGGCAGCATGCAGTCAGGTACTGGAGCAGTAGCTGAGAGCTATATCCTGACCCATAAGCAGCAGGGGGAGAAAGAGGAGAGACAGAGAGAAGGGGGGAGGGAGGGAGAGAAAGACTGAGCCTGGCTTGGGCTTTTAAAACTTCAAAGTCCACCCCAGGTGACACACCTCTGCCAACAAGACCACATCTCCTAATACTTTCCAGTTTATCAACTGGGAACTAAGCAAGCAAATGTATGAGCCTATGGGACCATGCTCATTCAAACCACCATAGTGACTGTAGGTAAATAGAATATATTGGCTATTCCTAAAAACCAAGAAGGAAAATATGGAATGTTTTAACAGCAAGAAATAAAAGTTTGAGGATGGATGGATAGATAGATAGATAGATAGATAGATAGATAGATAGATAGATAGATGATAGATAGGAAATAGATAAGTCCACCTTGACATGAACTTTCTACAGGGTAAGCCTATACATTACATGGTACCTCACAAGCATCTCCACTTTCTTGTTTTTTGTTTTGTTTTTGTTGTTGTTGTTTGGTTTGGTTTGGTTTGGTTTTTTTGAGACAGGATTTCTCCACGTAGTTTTGGTGCCTGTTCTGGATCTCACTCTGTAGACCAGGCTGGCCACAAACTCACAGAGATCCGCCTGGCTCTGCCTCCCAAGTGCTAGGATTAAAGGCATGCACCACCACTGCCTGGTGTACATCTCCACTTCCTATGTATCAACTTAATTTCTTTTAAATTTAAAGCATAAACTTAACAAAAGATAGTACAAAAGCCATATACAGTCAGTGGACGTCATATTTCAAATACTGACTTTGGATCCCCGCCCCCCAGGAGAGCACATGCAGTATGATGCTCTTCTGTAAAGTTGGAGAGTAGCAGTAAACTGCAGAGCCCACTGAGCTGCATGGTCACAAGGAAACAGCTCTCACCCCACATGTGGCTAACCTATGGGATGCAGAAAATTAGAGATTTATATATTATGCATTTTCAACATATGATATTTATGCTTTGTTAGAATATAACCCTGTCATAAGTCAAATCTGTCCACAGTTTCTTCGTATATTTCAAACAAAATAACATATCTCATGTGACAATACTTAGCACAGACTGGGGAAACAGAAATAAATATGGGAATCTAGCTGTCATAACATAAAACTAACATAAAAATTAGTTCTATGTTCAAAAATATAAAACTGTCTCTGTACGTTTCCTGTAGAATATTTCCATCAAGTATAGTTATATTAATGTGTAGTGTGCAACTGTCATTTTTAGATGACTTAGTGTTTCTAATTGAAAGGACCAAGCAGACGCCAAAACAGGGTGCTCAGTCTTTTCTCAAAGATCAGGCCTCACTTTCAGTTTCCTGAGGCTTGAGCAAGCAGTTTCTGGCAGGGCCATGAACAAAAGACACAGTCCTTGCAGTAGCTCCCTTTCTGGACATACTCTGACTGCTCAAAGTTCAGCCAGTTGTTTATTGTCTGGGACCCCTCACCAACTTAGAGCTACGCGCATGAGTCAACGTGAATGTGCTAGGCCAGCCAGCCTCCATGGCAGCTCAAGGACAGAGCCTGGACCACTGAGTCAGGCCCCATAGTCAGTATGTGCTAGGCCAGCCAGCCTCCATGGCAGCTCAAGGACAAAGCCTGGGACCTGTCTAGGCCTGCCTGAAAATGAGAGCTGTAACCCCCAACCAGTAAACTCAAAGGTTACATACTCTTACCCAATCATATGACGCAAAGGCTTGTACCACCCTGCTTGCAGTTTTTACCTTTAAAAAACCCTCACCCTGAGAGCTCAGGGCCGTCCTCCACCCCCTGTGTCGAGTGGACACAGACCGAGCCTGGTCTTGCTTGTAATCAATAAACCCATGTGTGTTTTGCATCGGATGTCGGCTCTGTGGTGGTCTTGCTCAGGGGTCTCGTGACGTGGGCACAACACTATCTGCTTTCATTTTTGATATGGTAAATATTAGTAGGTATAACTCATACAAACAAAGGTTCTTTAGAGTCTTTAGATGGTAGAGAGTACTGAGACCAAGATATTCCAGAACTACCAGTTTAATGGATTTTTGCCAGCATTTTGATACTGAGATAAAGTATTAAAAATACTTTTAGAGTATTAAGTCATATTTTATATTAAGTTTGTGTTTTGTATTCTTATACACAATATGGGTCAATATAGTTTCTTGAAACAAAGCTACAATTTATTCATATACAAATATGCATATGGATATATCACAAAATAAGAAGTTTTTTTAATGATGCTCTCAAAACATTTTGAAAAATCAAATGTCCCAGGTCTTCAGTGTCGTAGTGTGGCCATGCTTTGTCATTGCTTCTAAGCCAAAAAATAGCACGATGCATCCGACATTCGCACAATGACCTATGAATCAACTCAACAAATGCAGAATAAACCCTGTCGTTCTCTTAACACCCACTTCCTCTGGGTCAGCACATCCTGTCGGCTCTGACTTCAAAGCCCCTCACCATGAAACCCAGGCCCCTTCATTCCTACCCTCGCTGTTCACCTCAGATTCAACTCCTACCCTACAGCTTTTGTTTGTTTTGCTTTATGTTGACACAGGGTCTCACGATGTAGCCCTTGCTGGTCTGGAAGTCACAATGTAGACCAAACTGGCCTTGAATGCACAGAGATCCAAAGGTCTCTCTCTACCTCTTGAAGGGATTAAAGCCATGTGCTACCACATTTGACTTCCTTCAGTCCGTTCTTAACATTCATAGTGGAGTTATTCCTTTGCCTCCCTATAAAAATTATTGTATCTCCTAAATACAACCTGCTCAGTCTGAAAAAAATGTTACTTATATGTATGTTTTCAGAAATGAAGGGGAAAGTGATGTAATTATGTTATAAGCAAATATATATAT
>CABHPQ010002174.1:24728-35441 GCA_902168405.1 Peromyscus aztecus
AGATAGATAGATAGATAGATAGATAGATAGATAGATAGATAGATAGATAGATATACAGACAGATAGGTGATAGATAGATAGATGATAAAGTATTCACATATATTTAAATAAGTCTAATTAATAAATTTTTGTTACTTCTTTTATTTTTTGAGATTGTATTTGCCATCATTTCCCTCTTCTCTTTCTTCCCTCCAAATGCTCTGATATACCCCTTCTTGCTCTCTTTCAAATTCATGACCTTTTCTCATTGGTTGTTGTTGTTATATGCATATATGCATATACATATATGTGAAAGTTTAAGTAAGCATAAAAAAAATGTGATTCCATATGGACTTTTCAAACCTCCTTACTGTTGCCGATTCCATCTCCCTCCCTCCCTCCCTCCTTCCTTCCCTCCCTCCCTCCCTCCCTCCCCCCCCCCACTGTTGCCCTGTCTCCTTTCTGTCCTGGTAAGTCACCCCCTCACACACTGCCACCACTTTCCTCATTCCCTGTCATAGTACCTAATGCACTACTCTTCCCTATCTAGAGTTCCTTCTCCCCAGCACTGGCTGCATTTCTGTTTCCTCTGTTCTTTCTTCCTTTGTGATGCTCAAGATTCTTCCTTCTGTTGCTTTCTGTTTCCATATTTTTCCTATTAGCCTGTTTGTGAGGGCAGGTCTGTGGCTAATCACTCCTTAGATTTCCTTCTTCTGATGATGCTTCTGCTTATGAATATTCTACCAGCTTTATAATTCTCTTCCTTCCGCCGTTGGAAACTTTTCTTTCCTTCTGGTCTGCACGGTTTCTGACGAGAAATCTATCACTTAAATTGTGTTTTTGTCTCGTGGGGCTGAGGAGGTAGTGCACTGGCCCAACACTCACTTGACTAGCAAATGTGAGGTCTTGAATCCAATCCCTAATATAAAAAAGTTAGGAGAAAATAAGTTTCTTCCTGTAAGAAAGGTGTGCCCCTCCTTTCTCCTCCTTTTCCCTCTTCTTTCCTTTTCTTCTTTCTCCCTTCCCATCAAGACTTTTTTTTAGTCGATTTCAGAATTTGATGACTTTGGACTTAGCTGCGTGAGATTCACTAAGCTTCTTGGCTCTATGATTTGGTTTTGGAGGAGCAAATTCAGAGTGTTTTCAAGCGCTATTTCTTAGAATTGATCTGCCCTGTGCTCCTTTTCTCTCTGCCCTGTGACTGCAACTAACAGAAATAGTAGATCTTCTGTAGTTTCGACTTCTTTCATTTTGTATCTTTCCCTAGTGGTTCTTACTACACCATTTCTATTAATCCATCTTTATGTTCATCAATTCTTCTGCCCACTCCATTCTACTTTTGAGACCAGAGACTGCATTTTTTATTTAGGTTCTAGTATTCTTGCCATGAAGATTTTTACAGTGAATTCACACACACACACACACACACACACACTCCTGTTTCTGTGCACAGACTCTTTTTATTTGCCTGCACTTGTTTATTATTACTACTAAAGGGTGTGTATGATAGTTTATTATTACTACTAAAGGGTATGTATGATAGTCATTGGAAAATATTTTGCATTGTGGGAGTGACCAACCAATGATTGGCCCAGCTCAAGATCCATACAGTGAGAGGGAGCTCACCCCTGAGGACCAAGACCCAGAGGCAAGGTAGCCCTGAGACCTAGGATAGAACCAAACATGACTGGACCATAAAATAAATCAATAAGTCAATGTAATGATTTCTAAGGATATTCTGTTAGACCCATAGATTGGTGCCTAGCCTAATTGTCATCAGAAAGGCTCCATCCAGCAACTGATGGAAACAGATGCAGAGACCCACAGCCAAATATTAGGCAGAGCTTGAGGAATCCTACTGAAGAGCGGGAAGAAGGATTGTAGGAGCCAGAGAGGTCAAGGACAGCACAAGAAAACTCACAGAATCAACTAACCTGGGCTCATAGGGGCTCACAGAGACTGAACTGACAACCAGGGAGCCTGTATAGGCTGACCTAGGCCCTCTACATATACATTACAGTTGTATAACTTGGTCTTCTTGTGGGACTCTTAACAGTGGGAGCAGGGGCTGTCTCTGACTCTGTTTCCTGATCTTGGAACCCATTCCTCCTACTGGGTTGCCTCATCCAGCCTTAATAGGAGAGGAAGTACCTAGTCTCGCTGCAACTTGATATGCCATGGCTGGTTGATATCCATGAGAGGCCTGCCCTTTTCTGAAGAGAAACAGAGGAGGAAGAATGGATGGGGGAGGGGGGTAGGTGGAAGAAGGGAGGTCGGGGAGAGACGGGGGGGGGGGGGGGGGGGGGGGGGGGGGGGAAACTGCAGTCAGAATGGAAAAAAAAAAAATAAATTGATAAATAATTTTTAAAAATGCGTTTAATTCTAATATGCCTGTTATCTCAGTAATGACACCTATTGATAGAATTGTTTTTGTTCAGTTAGAGATGGAAAGAATGGTTCCTACATTCTTTTAGGCTAAAAGAATCCAAAATAATAAGAATGAACCACACATTTGGTAGAAATGGGCTTTGAAGAAGGTAGATTGAATCCTACCTCTAATTTAGCATAATCAGTCCACAGAGTGACTACTAAAAAGCCTTCTGATCTGAAATTTTGCTCGTCCTCAACATACTAGTCTTACTCATTTTTCTATAGCCAGAAGTCATTAGGCCCTTAATGGAAAGAATGGCTGAGGAAGAGGGATCTGAGAAATGCCCTGCTTTTCCATGGCTGACCCCAGGGAGAGACAGAGCTGCTCAGAGAAGGTGTGATTGGCATGGAGAGGCAAAGAAGGTAGAGGCCCTGAAATCCGTTAGAGGAAATAGGGTGGTAAGGAGTCAGCCTAAAGAGAACCCAGTGCTGGGTTTGAGCTCTTGAGTTCCTGCCTGTTTCTAGTACGTGTTTTTCCATCTCCCAGGGAAAGGTTATTTCAACTTTCCAAGACTTCATTTCCATAAAACCCTACGTTTACTTATTTATTTATTTTTGGTGAATGTATGAAAAGGAAAACAAAACAAAATGACGACAACAGCCTCATCCCTTCTTTATGGAATGACTAGCAACGGTTCCCATGCCAAAGGCAAACGTGGATAGAGTGCGGATTCGTGCCAGGCCATCTATACTCACTAACTCATTTGATCTTAAAGGAGCTCCACGACGTATGCCCCTGCAAACAAACTTCATCTGCACAGGACATGAGTTAGTAGCTTAATATCCATGATCCTTCCACCAGTGAGCTCTGTGGCTGCGGATCAAAGGCTTGAGGTCTTACAACGTAATGCCGCGGGGCTTATTTCAGCCCTTTCCTAATCTTGTTTTCTAATGGATGTTTTGTTTACTGAACTCATCAGTGATGTACGTTGTTTCCCTCACTAATAGGATTTACACCAGAAGTAGTGTGCAGCCTGTAATCCTCCTGGCTTCTGTTACAGCCACACTGCCCATGGATCTACGACATCAGAGGCCAGCTGTCATATCTGCCGGAGTCACGAAATCCCCCCAGGTCTCTGGGAAACTCGGAGTCAGATTTGATTATCTTTGAGCTCAAGGACTCTGTTGTTGATTTTTTTTTTTTCCTTTCTGGGATAAATTACGAACATTGAAGATGTATAATTGATTAAACTTTATTACATCATTTTTGTTTACCAATAAAGCTAGGAAGATGCTAATGAATATTAAAAAAAATTCCTCATATCAAACTGACTTTCAAGCAGCTAGGAAAATAGAAAAATCAAAGTATGAAAAAAATATCAATTTTGCTTTTGTTCATTCTGTTGCCACTACTGGGTTTTAGGAATTTTTAATATGTTCTGTGTATTAGTCTCTCACGAGGCAGATGACTAACAAAATTTTTGCACATTTGTGGTTGATGTGTTCACTTTTGATAGGGCCCTCTGAAACAAATTCTTAATTGTTAGGAGATTCAGTGGAGTGGTTTGAATGAGAATGCCCCCACAGGCTCACCTACTTGAATGCTTAGTCCCCAATGGGTAAAACAGTTTTTGGAAAGGATTAGGAGGTGTGGCATTGTTGGAGGAGGTGTGTCTTTGGGGTGGGCTTTGAAGATTCAAAAGCCAGTCTCTCTCCCTCCCCACTCCCTTCCTCCCTCCCTTTCCCCCCTTCTCCCTCCCTTCCCCCTCCCTCCTTCCCCCTCCCTCCCTCCTTCTCTCTCCCTCCTCCCCACTGTCTTCCTCCCTCCCTTTCCCCTCCCTCCTTCCCCCTCCCTCCCTCCCTCCCTCCCTCTCTCCTTCCCTCCCTCCCTTCCTCTCTGTCTTGGGCTTGTGGGACAGAGGTAAGCTCTCAGCTACTGCTCTAGCACCATGCCTGCCTGCCTGCTGCCATGCTCCCTACCATGATGGTCATAGACTCGCCCTCTGAAAGTGTAAGCAAGCCCCCAGTGAAATGCTTTCTTTTATAAGTTGCTTTTATCGTGATGTCTCTTCTCGGCAATAAGATATTCAGCATATCTACTTCTTTCCTGTATTTGTGGTGTCATATTCAAGGCCACATTGTCAAAGTCTATGCAGACCTTTCTGCTTTCTTCTAAGAACTATATAATTTTTACCTGTTTGATTTTTGATGCGTTTTTAAATTTAATTTTGTATGTTGCATTTATTTGCTTTGCCTGCCAATGTCCAGTTTTCATAGCATTTGTTTAAAACATTGCCATTTTTTCCATTAAATAGTCTAAACATGCTTTGGCTAGGGGGCTGGAAAGATGGCTCAGCCAGTTAAGAGCACTGGATACTCTTCCAGAGGATCCAGGTTCAATTCCCAGCACCCACATGGCAGCTCACAACTGTTTGTAACTCCAGTTCCAAGTAATCTGACATCCTCACACACATTGCACATAAAATAAAATAAATTTTAAAAAAATCTTTGGCTACCCTTTGGTGTGATGAGGCATGCTTTAATGCCAGCACTCAGGAGGTAGAGGTGGGGGAGATGGGGCAGGGGGAGTGATCTCTGTGAGTCTGAGACAAGAATAGTCTACATAGCAAGTTCCATGCCAGTCAGTGCTACACAGTGAGACCTTGTCTCAAAAAAGAAAAGTCTTTGGCCCCATATGCCCAAATATATTTCTGGCTCTCCATTTCACTCCTTTGGCCTGTGTGTCATTTACCAGTGCCACACCACACTGGTTATTGTAGCCTTTAGAAAATGTTCACCTTGGAAAGAATTAGTTTCAACTTTGTTCTTCTTCTTTTTTTTTAAATTTCTATGAAGCTTTATTATCAATATAATACAGAGACAAAGCCCAACACCCCTACCCCAACAAGCAAGCTGAATAACATTTAACAAAAAGAGCCACTTTCTTAATAATACGGGAGAAAAAATGTTAAAGGAAAAAAAAAACCAAAAAACAAAAAACCCAAAGCCTCCAAATCACAACACTTGGAAGCCTGGCAACTGGGAGGTAAAAGCTACAAGTCCCAGGCCAGAGACAAAACATTCACAATATAAAGTAAGAACCCCAAAAATGGCTGAGGTAGAGGCCGAGGTATTAATGAGGTTGTGATCCCCAGCCAAACCATAACACACTCTCAGAGATACCCAGAAGAAGTGTTGAGCTCCTCCAAGGCTTTCAAAGTTTAGGGAGCTTGGGGCTCTCCTGCTCCTCCAATGTTCTTCTTTTTAAAGATTGTTCAGACTAAAGAACACGAATTGAGTGGGTAGGGAGGTGGGGAGAATGTGGGATGATTTGGGGGAGGGAAAAACACATGATCAAAATAGAGTGTATAAAAAAATTTAATAAAAATAAATGTTAAATTAAAAAATCAAGTATATAAAGAGCTACTAATAAGCCTGTAATATTTATAAATATGCATAATAACATATAAAGGCTCAAGATGTCTGACACACATAAATAGAAAAAAGAGTTGTTCAGATCATTGAGGAAAAGCTAATTTTTTTAATGAAGCAAACAAACGGAACTCAACCTTCAGAGCCGGGGAGATGACTTAGTAGACAAAACCACTGGCCGTGCAAGCCTGACAACCTGAGTTGGGACCCCAAAACCCACCTAAAAAAAGCCCGTTGTGGGGGCATGCATGTCTAATCCCAGCATTCCTATGGTGAGCTGGGAGGTGAAGATAGATTTCCCAGAAGGTCTTGGGTCTACCATGTGAGAGTACGTAGTACAAAGGCAGACTCTGCCTCAAAACAAAGTGGATGTGATAATCAACTCCAAAGTCATCCCTGTGATCTCACATTGCCTACCACACAACACACACACACTACAAAATCATACCATTGAGGTTACCCTTTTATGTAATCATACACAAATATATTAATCTTAGCTGAATAAGAATTCATCAAGGAGCTGTTCCTCTGGGAAGATTTGTTCTAAATATAATACAAAATAAAAGCACAATCAGATAAACAAGCAAGTTTCAGGATGCTGAAACTTAAGGGGAGGGTTTATCATGGAGGAGGTGAAGCTTGATGTGTAAAAAGAAAACCAGAGGTCAAGATGGGAAGCATTTATATTGGTTCTTCTACTCTCCATTTCTACCTTGGTGCAATGGTAGGTGCTTCCAATATGTTTTTATATTATTTCTAAAAGCCATGATTAAAAAGGAACAGTCAAATAATTACTTAGATAATGCACCAAAATTCAGTTCGTTATATACTTTTCCAACTTTGAGGATAGCAGCACGCATATTTTTAATATGTTTTTCAAACTAATAATCTTAACTGTCTTGTTTTAAAGGCCTACTTTGAGTGTCTGTGTACAATGACAAATAGCTCTATAAGCAGACAGCGGTAGTGTTAGTATTCTGACCCGCCCGGCATCCTCCTGACACCATCCTACTTTAAGACGAAAACTCCTCCCCTTTCGCTCTCTTCCACCCTTCCTCCCTGCCCTGCTACAAGGTGTGCACCCTCCCCTCCTCCCCCCTCCCCACCTCTTTTCTTCCTCTCTCCCTCTTTCCTTATCTTTCTCTCTATCTTTCTATTATAATAAACTCATTTCCACGTGGATGCAGTGCCCGGGGTGTGAGTGACTGTTCACATGATGCAGCCTGCCGCTGCATCTGCCTGGCACCTTTCGGTCACCCTCGAGACACCTTGGCCTGACCAGCCAGGGCCTCTTGCACACAATGTCATTACAGGTAGTGGTTGCATATGTGCGTGTACTTCATGCTACTGAATTGTGCACTTAAAAACAATTAAGATGAGAAATTATATTTATGAAACCACTACTTTTAAAAACAAAGACACATTTACTATCTCAGCTATATATCTTACTAACCAGAAATATTTTGTGTTTAATTGGTGATCTATAATATATAGTCATGATCGTATATATCCATGACACACGAGTGGCAGTACTGGACGCTCCTGCTTGTATGAGTGGATTTATAGTCCAGGGTAGGTGAACTAATAATATGGGACTACAGGAAGCCAAAATGCTTCCAGGAACCTCAAGGGACAAAACCCAGTTATTTTTATTTAAATGATATATGTTCCAAAACATACAAGAGAAAATGATTATTTAATCCCACAGCTTAAGTCCCAGGCACTACATATTCATGATGTAAAGTCAACTAAACAGAATAATTGTGAAAGTAAAATAAAGAGATGGCACCTGGTGCCCATTCAAAGTGCTTCCTCTGGAAATCCGGTAGACAAGATAGAAGGAGATCCGAGCCTGGGACCGGCCGTCAAGGGCTGCCAGGACCTTTAGCTTTTTCTCATCCATCATAAATCCTCTCCTCCTGCAGCTTCTTGCAAAGATGAGTCATGAGACTATGCCCCAGATCCTTTTTCCTTCCTGGTGCCCAAACAAATATTCTGGATCGAATTCTCACAAGGCACTGGGTCTGATAGTGGAAGTCTGTAATCCCACCAAGTAAAAGGCCGAGGCAGGAGTGTTATTTATTAAGTGGCTCAATGTTATTCATTAAGTGGCACTATCTACCATGAGAGAAAAGCCACGAGGTACAACAAAGCCCACTATAGGAGTTTATTAAGGAGAGGAAATAGAAGGGAGTGTTTAGGCCTATGGAAAGATCATGTAGGAAGAGGAGGAGGGATGTGTGGAACTACTTTTATAGATGGCCTCCCACACACAGGCGCGTATAAGCTTACATAGTTACTCCATGCATGCACATAGATTATGTGATCATGCTGTGGTACAGATTATGTAGGATGTAAGGCCCTGGGATGACTAAGCATCTTGCCGGCACATGTGCGGTCACGGGGGAGTGGCTAGGAATTCTGACAAGGAGGATAGTGAGTTCTATGGCACCTGGGTAGTTGCAAGCTAGAAGAGGCTGCGTAGCAACACCGCATCTCCAATGAATCAATCCTATCAGCATTTTAGGATTCATGTTTTAAAATGATAGCAGTCTGCCTGAGATCTGAGGTAAGGGGATATGAGGCTTCCATTCTACCCTATAATGGACCTTCAAAATCTGATCCTTCAGATTCCTTCTCACTGAAGCAATTATGACAAGATCTGCAGCATGCATTTGTCTCCTGAATGTTTGCTCGGACCTATTTCGTGAAGCCAGATGTGGTTGCCCATACCTGCAATCCCAGCATTTGGGAAGTGGAGACTGGAGGAACAGAAGGTCAAGGCCAACTTTGGCTACCCAGTAAGTTTGAGAATGAACAGGCTGGGTTACTTAGGACCCTGCCTGCCAAGAACAAAACAAAGCAAGTTGTAATTTGCACATCGATAGGAAGAAAAGGGACATGACAGAGGCCACTGGCATCAACCATCTTTTAAAATAAAAGGAAAAGCTGACAGAGTCAGACTCTGTGGAGTGTTTATGCCTACAATATCACCAACTGTTCAGGCATATAGCAGTCACTGACGAAGCATCACTCATGAGCTATGTCTGATTCAAGCCCCCGGGGTGATCGGTCTTGGGCAACAGCAAATCTTGTATGTGAGCAGCAACCAGAGAATGGAGAGGGAATGAAGGTGTTGGCGACATTCTGAGTTTATAGCGTTTTTTGCTATCTTTCAGTCACTTCACTAAACACTTTGTTTTGAACATATCTAATCCCAATCAAGCTTCTTTTAAAAAGGAATAAACATCATCATTTTATAGTTTGGGGACACTGGAATATGAAGAGGTGAAGCAATTTACCCACGCTCATAATTATGTAATTTTCAAAAGTAGTTCTGCCAAGTAAATGTAATCCTTTTTTGTTATCAAGAAAAAAAAATACCATCCACACAACAAAAAGCAATCTGCATAGCAGGTCACTGTAGATTTCTATCAATAATAAGACAAGGGGGGGAAGATTAATTTTCCCTCTATTTCTAAGAGGTGACTACTTGCTTTTATCATGTTTTAACTCTTGTGCATTATTTGTAATAAAAATGACTTGAATTTAAGATGTAGTTCTCTAAGATAAAGCAGCATGCACTTTGGTACCGTGTGGTCTACATCCCAGCTGTAAATATCTGAAAGCCTGCCCATCTGTCTCCTGCAGGGGGGTTTCTCATTTGATCTTAAGAAAGTGTAGAATGTGCTGTGAAAGCAAAGCTCTCTCCCTCCACAGGAGCTGGCCTGATCATTCCTGGGGTCTGATCCAGTCCCTAAAGATAGAGTGTCCATCCACACTTGAGTCCAGCATATCACGTATCACCCAGGATATAAAAACCCAAGGAATGCTGCTTGCTGGGGTCCCTCAGCTGTGCTACATGTGAGGAACATAGAGACAAGGGTCACCTTTCCAGGGCAGCTTTCCTGAGCCCCTGAGACCGCCTTACCATGAATCCTGGGCCCCTGTTACCCCTTGCTGCCTCTGGAAGTAAGTCCACTTTTTAATGACTTGTGGGAGATGGGGGTCTCACCAGACCACTTTTTACATGTTGGTAACCCACACCCAGTGAATCTATTTCCTGACCCTTTGGGGATAATCAGAAAGAGTTTTTCAGCTCCTCTGGGGCCAGAATGAATTGTCGAAAAAAAAAAAAAAAGTGAAATGCCCTTAGTCACGTTAATACATGTTGGGTGCTCCTACTGAGACTTCCTGCCTGTGTGAGAGCCACGAGGTAAACACGCTCCCAATGCTGTATAGCTACACGATTCTTTTGTTGCTTGGTCAGTTTAAGCTTTATTTCCTTGAAAAGTCAGAAAATCAGAAGCAATTTATCTACATAACCCCCAGGAATGGTTCACAGCCACTTCAGCAACAAGCGACCTAGAAATGAAGACAGCAAATAGAGCAGGAGGCTTCACACTTGCAAAACTGTAGCCGGTGTTCGAAACCAGACGCTTTCTTGTGTGTATCCACTAATGCTGGGGTATAGTTAACTTCCCTTAGGAATTAAAATAATGCAGGAGATTAATTAAATTAATTAAATAAGCCATTAGCACATAACCTAAGAAAAAAATAAATGCATAAATAACCAGTTCAAGAACTTCATTCGCTGGGCGGTGGTGGCCCACACCTTTAATCCCAGCACTCGGGAGGCAGAGCCAGGGGGATCTCTGTGAGTTCGAGGCCAGCCTGGTCTACAGAGCGAGATCCAGGACAGACACCAAAACTATACAGAGAAACCCTGTCTCGAAAAAAAAACAAAACAAAAAAGAACTCCATTCATTGGTTCTAGCCGTGAAGTCATTCCCTGCCTATATTCAGTCTCCAGAAACAGGACTATCATTGGACACAAACACAGACAAGGTTTATTACAGGCAAAAGTCAAATTAGAGAATTCATAATTAAAGATGTGACTCAAAAATAGCAACAATAATGTTTTTTTTTTAC
>CABHPQ010002175.1:0-61790 GCA_902168405.1 Peromyscus aztecus
ACAGGCACAGTAACACAGCTTCACAGAGTTAAACAAAGACAACATAAAAGTAACACACCTTAAAATATTCTACAAGATTGATTTCAGTCTAGGAAAGAAACAGGGCCAGGCAGGGAGTCACACCCCTTTAATCCCAGCACTTGAGATCTCATGCCTTTGCTGCCAGCATTTGGGAAGCACACACGCCATTAATCCCAGCACTAGGAAGGAAGTGAAATGGCTGGGTGGAGAAAGGCATATAAGGCATGAGGAGACAGGAACTAGAGCTTTTTCAGAGACTTTTAGTCAGAGGATTCGTGGAGATAGGATCTCGCTTTCCATTCAGCCTGAGGATTTGGTAGTGGTGAGAAGTTTCTCTAGTGGCTTGTACCTTTGTCTCTCTGATCTCTCAGCATTTACCCCAATGTCTGGCTCTAGGTTTTTTGTTAAAAGACCATTTAGGAATTCGTGCAACAAGTGGGTATTTAGCACATTGATTAATATTAATTTAGTTAATGTAGTGGTAGGTTTCATTGGCATGGTTAGGAACAGAAGCTAAGTCAGAGGGACTGGGGGTAAGGAGTGTAGAGGTATGGAAACAGAGACCCGTGAATATAGGTGGCATGTGTGTGTGTGTGTTGCTAGGCATCTCTGAATATGGACCCATCTATATTTCTTTCTGACAAGGTCTTATGTACTATAGGTTGTTGAACTCCCTGTAAAGCTAAGGATGACCTTGAACTTCTGATCCTGTATTAACCTCCAGATTGCTGGATCACAGGTGTGTACCACCACACCTGGTTTTTGCAGAACTGGGGAATCCAACTTCCCTGCATGCTAGGCAAACACTATCAACTGAGGCTTCATCCCCAGCCCCTGAACATTGGTAATTGTTAAGGCATTGGGCCTTCATTGGAAACAGTGATGGGCTCTGTAATTTTTTTACTGGTAGAAAAGTTTAAGACACAGAGGAGGGCTAATTTAGGAATATCTGTATTAAAGTCTTTGAAATTTGAAATTTTTTTTTTGTTTTTTGTTTGTTTGTTTGTTTTGTTTTTTGTTTTTCGAGACAGGGTTTCTCTGTGTAGCTTTGCGCCTTTCCTGGAACTCGCTTGGGAGACCAGGCTGGCCTCGAACTCACAGAAATCCGCCTGCCTCTGCCTCCCAAGTGCTGGGATTAAAGGCGTGCGCCACCACCGCCCAGCTGAAATTTTATATACATGGCTTTCTCCATTTGTAAATTGGAGTTTTGAGAGAACTGGTGCTGAGAATATATAGACTTTTTTTTTTTTTTTTTTGGATACAGGGTCTCACTATGTAGCCTTGGCTAGCCATGGGTTCAGTATATAGACCAGGTTAGCCTCCAATCCCCAGAGATCCACATACCTCTGCTTTCCAAGTACTGGGATTAAAGTTGTATATTACAATGCCCAGTTTGTAGAACCTTTTGAGGAAGAAAAAGAAACCCTTAGAACTAGTGAGATAGTTCAGCAGGTAAAGGCATCTGCTGCCAACTCTGATGACCTGAGTTTCATCCCCAGGACCCACATGGTAATTGGAGAGAACCTACTCCTACAAACTGACCTCTTACCTCTCCATACATGCCATGGCATACTTAATCCCTGCCCCACCCCTCCACACACATACACACACAATAAATAAAATGTAACTTAAGAATGTAAAGAAACCCTCCTTTACAGGCACTGTGAAAGAATAAGAACTTATGAGACTAGACACTGCTATTTAGTTTGTGCAAGGACTCAGTTTTGATCACAACACCACAAAAAGTTTGAAAAGTAAGAGAGAGGAAAAAAGTGAAGGAGCGAGAAACTCTGATAAAACTCACAGTGTGTATCATTAGGACACAGTTTAGTAGTCTTAGTGAACGTATTCCTGAATGCCTCCTTAACTGTAAAAAAATCCCTTCCCTTTTTAGAGGAAGCCAGTTCATCATGTCGGCAGCAGCTGTAGATACAGTTAATGCCACCCCCCTGTCGGGGTCAAAAGAGATGAGTTTGGAGGAGCCAAAGAAGATGACCAGAGAAGACTGGAGGAAAAAGAAGGAGCTAGAAGAACAGAGAAAACTGGGCAATGCCCCTGCAGAAGTTGACGAAGAGGGGAAGTGAGTTGTTTCTTGCATGATCTGTTCTAATCCATACCCACGTCATGAGGCTCTCATCCTTTGCTTTGCTAGGAAACTGTCCTTTACTAGTTACAGATTTTTATTCTTCTCTCTTGTTTTCTCAAACTCATATCTATATGGTTTAGTAGTCAAATAATACTGGAGAACTTATAGTGAATAGCATTTATCCTTTTTTACCTTTTTCACTCTGGTAGTACTAGAGTAGCTACTTTTATATCTTCTTATTTTGAGTTCTTCCCATCTCTGAATAATAATGTGAATAATAATGCCTATGTGATTATTTTAATCAGTTGGCCATGGACACTAGTTACTAGTTTAACTTCTAGCTCTGGTAGGGAGCTCTCTCACCCCTCCTGTCTTCCCTGTCTCCGTTCAGGTGTATCATTAGTCTCAGCATCTTGGTTAGGGTGTTCCTCACTGTAATATAATTCTGTCTTTACTTTTAGTTCTTCTGTTAGTGGAGATAGCAACCATCCCCCCCCTCTTCCCACTGCAGGATTTCTGTTCTTGGCTTCTGTACCCACTGCTTCATGATTGAAATGTCATTTCCAAACTTTCTGCTTTACAATTTTACTTACATTTTATTACAGAGATATCAACCCTCATATTCCTCAGTACATTTCTTCGGTTCCATGGTACATTGATCCATCAAAGAGACCCACTTTAAAGCATCAGAGACCACAGCCAGAGAAACAGAAGCAATTCAGTTCCTCTGGGGAATGGTACAAGAGAGGTGTAAAGGAGGTATGTGACAACCTGTGTGTCCCTTTGTGGGTGGAGATTTTGTGTGAAGAACTTAAGAATCTTTAGTGTGATGCTGTTTAAAGTGGGAAGGAATTATGTGACCCTGGTTTGAAATTCACAGTGTGTATGTTAGTTACAGTCTCTTCTTACATGAATTGAAATCCTTGAACTTGGTCATCTCAGAACATGAAGCCTACCTGGTTTTCTTTTTAACAAATAAAACCATTCAGTAGACACGATAGTGAGAGCCAAAGTTATTTCTAAAAACTGTGATAAATAAGATGTCTGTTTTGTTTGTCTCTGTCCTTTAATAGAATTCTATAACTACCAAATACCGAAAGGGGGCATGTGAAAATTGTGGGGCCATGACACACAAGAAGAAAGACTGCTTCGAGGTAAGCTCAGCCCTGAGCCTACTGGGAAACTGTCAGCAAGGCTTTTGTTTTCCCCTTGTCAGAGAACTCCTGTTTTCCTAAAATTATTTTAGAAAAATAAAAATTAGTTTGCATGAAATTAGTCCAGCATCATCAAAGTTTCCTGCCCAAAGTCTGCCTGAAAATTAAACATTGAGACTAAAAACCTCACAGTATGTCCACACCTACTCTGTAAAAGTTGCATAAAATCTTCCTCTGTGCTGCAAGTTCTTAGGAAAGGTCTGCTGTCTTTCAGAGGCCACGGCGGGTTGGAGCTAAGTTCACAGGCACTAACATCGCTCCGGATGAGCACATCCAGCCTCAGCTGACGTTTGACTACGACGGGAAGAGAGACCGGTGGAACGGCTACAATCCAGAAGAGCACGTGAAAATCGTTGAGGAATATGCCAAAGTTGACCTGGTGAGCCAGTCCCCCGCTTTCCTGCTTCCCTAGAGAAGATCCGTTCTGCTCTGTGTCCAACCTGACAGTGCTTTCCAAGTCCTGGCACTGTGAAGATATGTTGTTTTTTATATAGCTTGTCTAATTCAGTGGTGAAAACAGAGTGGTGCCCTGCTTAGCAGCAGTTTCTCTCTTCTTTTCCCTTGAGACAGGGTCTCTCTATAGGGTTCTTGCTGTCCTGAAACTTGCTATGTATACCAGGCTGGCCTTGAACTCCTGCCTCTGCCTCCCGGATTCTAGGATTAAAGGCCAGTGCCACCATGCTTGGCTGGCAGCCGTTTCTTGCATCTTTTATTCCTTGGTCCCAGTGTGACCAAAGGTGCTAGACATGTAAGAACAGGCTGACATCCAAATCTTCTTCTATTTATTTACTTTTTGTTTACTTACTCTGTAGCCCTGGCTTGCGTGGATCTGTCTTTGCAGATCAGGCTAGCCTAAAACTTACAGAGATCTGCCTATCTCTGTCTCCTGAATAAAAATATCCTGTGCCGGGATTAAAGGTATGCAGACTACAGCTTATGTCCAAGACTGCATTATGGTACTCTCACATACCATGTAAGAATAGGTAACCTGCTGGACGGTGGTGGTGCACGCCTTTAATCCCAGCACTCGGGAGGCAGAGGCAGGCAGATCTCTGTGAGCTCGAGGCCAGCCTGGGCTACAGAGTGAGTTCCAGGAAAGGCTCCAAAGCTACACAGACTAGGTAACCTATTTCAGAAAGCTGGATTTTAATCTAACATTAGGTTTTTTGGGTTTGTTTTTGTTGTTGTTTAAACAATGATTCTACCTTCTTATCCAAATTCCTTCAAAACAGTAGTCTATTCTGCTCTTTTTTTTTTCCCTTAAGAAATTGCAGATTATATTTAAAGTCGTGAGTTTTGTTTTGGGGATCAGCTTCTGTCTTATTTTGTTTTCAGTTTTAAGGGTTACATGTAACCCTGGCTGATCTTGAACTCCCTATAACTCTATAGCTATGTAGTCAAGGATGGTTCTGAGCTTCTACCTCCATTATGCAGGATTATGGACATGTTCCACCATGCCTGGCAAGATCATGCAGTTGCACATAAAGCTCTAGATTTCGTGTTTTCTTGAGCATTGAAATATGTAGTAGTGACCTGAACCTGCCTGAGAACAGTCCGTCAGTCACCAGGAGGCAGCAGCATCTACCGTTGTTGTCAGGACTCGCTCTCTGCAGTTTACCATTGCGGCCTGCCGCCTGGCTCTGCTTACATCAGGGCTTCTTCCTGCAAGGGTCTAAGGCCTGCTCTTTCTTCTCTTTTCTTTTTTCTTGAGCAGGATCTCTTCTAGCCACGCTTGGCACTCTAATGCCCATTTCTGAAAGCACTAAAATCACTCACTTTAAATGTTGTAAGTAAATTTTAAATGTCTCTCTTCTTTTAGGCAAAACGAACATTGAAAGCTCAGAAACTTCAAGAAGAGTTAGCCTCCGGAAAATTAGTGGAACAAGCTGTAAGTAAAGATACAAGTATTCAGACTCTTTAAAGGAGTAGTTCTCAACTTGTGGGTCATGACCCCTTTGGTGTTTGAATGACCTTTTCATGGGGGTTGCTTAAGACCATCAGAAAACACAGAGGTTTATATTATAATTCATAACAGTAGCCAAATTACAGTTATGAAATAGGAAGAAAAATATTTGTGTGCTTGGGGGTCACAACAACATGAGGAACTGTATTAAAGGGCTTCAGCATTAGGAAAGTTGAGAACAACTGCTTTAAAACAATGAAATGACTTGTAGAACAAGACTACGTCTCCAATAAGGAAGGAACTGAACTTCCTGTCTCCATCTCCTGAGCACTGGAGTTGCAGGGATGCACTGCATACACTGTGCCTTCACTCTTAAAATAGCATTTGTTAGGACCACATTAACAATACTAGCTATCGTGTATTTTAGTGATATATTGTAGTCAGAAGTTTTCCTGTGTCCTACCCAGTCCCACGGTTGGGACAAATCTCTCCCATCCATGTCCCGCAGCCACTTGGTCCCAAGTAAACACACAGAGGCTTATATTACTTGCAAACTATATGGCCTATGGGTCAGGCTTCGTGCTAGCTAGCTCTTATAACTTAACCTATTTCTATTAATCTATATGCTGCAACATGGCCATGGGGTTACCGGTCAGTAGGCGTCTTGTTGCTCCTTGGGCAGTAGACTGGCATCTCCCTCAACTCCACCCTTCTTCATCTTCTCTTCAGTTCGAATGTACTGCCTAACCTTATCCTGCCCTGCCATAGGCCAATGCAGCTTTATTTATCAACCAATCACATATGAACACATATTCACAGCATACAGAAAGATATACCACAGCAATATATGAAAAAAAAAAATAGAAGACAATCATAGAAAAAGACCCATAATACCAGGTTCCTTTTTTTCTGACTTATTGCATATGTGCTGTGGTGGGGTTTAAACCCAGGTTACAAACATCCTGTCTTAGGGTTTTTATTGCTGTGAAGAGACACCATGACCATGACAACTCTTATAAAGAAAACATTAATTGGAGTGACTCGCTTACAGTTTCAAAGGTTCAGTCCATTATCCTAATGACAGGGAGCATGGTGTATGCAGGCAGAAGTGGTGCTGGCCCTCTTGTTCAATTACATCTTCACCAGCTTTCTGTCCTTCACTACCTAAGCTTGGCTGTCCTGAAACTGGATCTCTAGACCATGCTGGCTTCAAACTCAGAGATCCGCCAACCTCTGCCTTCCCAGTACTGTGATTAAAGGTGTGTCCCACCACACCTGGCTCTTAAGCTTTTCTTTAGTTTCTTTCCACAAGTTGGAAACTTAGTTGGGTGAATCTTGCCCTGAGGTCACCACTCCCTTTATTCCATTTCTTAATCCGTGTATCTCCTTGAACACAGGTCTTAGCGCCATTCCCCTTTCTGGCTCTTTTTCTCCTCAAAATTTACTTTTTATAATTTACCCTGCTCAGCTTGCTCCTTTTCATTTTAAATCTTCATTAGCGTTACCACTAATATCCACATGACAGTCCATACTAGGCTGAAAACTTTTCACTTTAGCCTCAGACAGACTCTTCAGATAAGGGCAAAAGGCAGTCACTTTCTTCACCAAAATATCACAAGAACGATCTCTAGGCAACATACTAAAATTCTTCTCCTCTGAAACCTCTTGAGTGAGCCCCAACAGTTCAAATAACTCTTGGCACCTCCGTTTTCCATGCTCCTACTGTTATGGCCCATTAAAGAGTGCTCAAGGCATTCCACTGCTTTCCTAACCCAGAGTACCAAAGTCCAGATTCCTCCAAACATACACAAGGTCAGGCTTATCACAGGGATACCCCAGTCCCTAGTACCAACTTCTGTCTTAGTTAGGGTTTTTATTGCTGTGAAGAAGCAGCATGACCATGGCAACTCTTATAAAGGGAACATTTAATTGAGGTGGATTGCTTATGGTTTCAGAGGTTCAGTTCATTATCATCTTGGCAGCATGCAGGCAGACATGGTACTGGAGAGGTAGCTGAGAGTCCTACCATACATCCTGACAGCATTTTCTATTTGGACTTGATTTTAAAAAACTAGAGAAGTTTGGGACCAGTGAGATGACTCAATGGGAAGAGGCAGTTGCTATACAAGCTTGGCAACTTGGATTTGAGCCCCAGAACCCATATAAAGATGGAAGGAGAAAACTAACTTCACGGGGTTGTCCTCTGACTTCCACACATACACAATGGCACGTGCTGACCCAGTACTGCATAAATAAAAAGAAAACTAGTCAGGTTTAATGAACGTGGTGCATCTAATGATTAAACAAACGGAAATGAGTGTTTATTGGGTCCTTTGATCATCTTAAACTTCCTGTGACTTTGTATGACTATAATCCTGTAGCAAGAGGCCGGAGAGGTGGCTTAGTGGTTAAGAGCAATTGTTGCTCTTGCAGAGCACTTGAGTTCAGTTCCCAGCACCCATCGGGCAGTTTCCAACTGCCTGTGACCCCAGCTCCAAGCAATCCAGTGTTCTCTTCTGACCTCCAGGGGAACACACACATCTGCATATGCACACACACAGACACGTACACATGAAAGTCATCCTATATCAATAAAATGTTTTCTGGTTCTGTAGACACTAATACAATTAAGTGTTCACAATTGCACACTTGTGTCAGAATATATATGCTCAGTACAAGTGAGGAGTATGAGAGCTTATTGAATTGAAATGATCCAACCAACCTTCCTTCCTGCCCTCCCTCCCTCCCTCCCTCCTTTACTTCAGTGCTAAGGATCAGACCCAGGGCCTGGTGCATGCTAGGCACACACTCTACCATTCATCTATACCCATTTATATTATATGTTTTTAAAGTGCTAAGTAATCAGTAAATTAAGTGAAAAAGAATTACACATGGTTTTCCTTCTTTCCTGATGCAGAATTCTCCAAAACATCAGTGGGGAGAAGAGGAACCCAATTCTCAGATGGTAATACATGCTTGTCTTGTCTGGCTGCTTGCTCTTTTTTGATTCAGTGACTTGTGGTAATTGTAGTCATAATAACAGCTCTGAATTACACAGATAAGCCTTTGTTTAAAGGGAAAGGAAATCAAGAACTCAGTGCTTGATTTTGCGTAGTTTTCTCACCCCTCACTCTTCCTTCAGGAAAAGGATCATAACAGTGAGGATGAAGATGAGGATAAGTACGCGGATGACATTGACATGCCCGGGCAGAATTTCGACTCTAAGAGACGCATCACTGTTCGGAATCTCAGGATTCGTGAAGATATTGCAAAAGTAAGTGTCGTCAGCCCGACCTTCAGCTTCGACAGATGATGTTTCCACACCTTCCTCTGCATGTGCAGTGTCTGTACAGTTTGATTGGCCTGATTAGAGTCACTCCAAAGGACAGCATCATATTCTTTTTCCATACTAGAAACATACATGGATGTTGGGTTTATCAGAACCCACTCCTCTGCCAGCTGAACCCTTTCTTGCTATAAATAAATGCTAATTCAGTCTTTAAATATTTTTTCTTCTAGTATTTGAGAAACTTAGATCCAAATTCTGCCTATTATGATCCAAAAACTAGAGCAATGAGAGAGAATCCTTACGCCAATGCCGGAAAGAATCCAGATGAGTAAGTATCCAGTTAAATTTACGGACTTCAGAGTGGGGGTGGGGAAATTAATGCTTTCTAATTTGATTTTGTGAATGGATTTTTCCTAATGGGAAACAATTTCTAAGACAGCTTTTTAAATGTTTCCTTACAGAGTGAGTTACGCTGGAGATAACTTTGTTAGATACACAGGAGATACCATTTCAATGGCTCAAACACAGTGTAAGTATTAGTTCTATACCAAGGCTTTTTATGTGAGCTTTAGGGATGAGAGCCGGTTGGTGGCTAGAGGTGCCTGCCATCAAGCATTTCCATCCATGGTGGATGGGGAGAACCAAGGTATCCTCTTACCTGACATGCGTTCTGTGGCATGAATGATCACACACATTTGCACACCCAGATAAATAAATGTAAGAAACAAAATTGGGGGTCATAAAACAAGCATGATGGCATATGTCTATGACTCTATTACTTAGGAGACTGAGACAGGAGGATTTTCACAGGTTTGAGAGAACTCTCTAAGAAAAAGACTGCAGACAAAAAAGAAAAGAGGGAGGGGTGATGGGGAGGCACTGTTAGCAGTTACTTAAAGCTTGCTTTAAAACAAAATGCAGTAACTCACTGAGATGCTTTGAATTACCCTAGTGTTTGCTTGGGAAGCCTACGACAAGGGATCTGAAGTGCATCTGCAGGCCGATCCTACAAAACTAGAGCTGCTGTATAAGTCCTTCAAAGTCAAAAAAGAAGACTTCAAAGAGCAGCAGAAAGAAAGCATCCTGGAAAAGGTACTGCTAAAAAAAGACTTTACTTTCTGCACAAGAAGCATTAAACTTGGTACACAGTAGAGAGAGTCCCTTCTAGCCTGTGAGGCACAGTCCTGTCCTTCCACTGACTGAGTTGGTAGAGGCTTTTGCAGCAGTCATGCCCCACCCCCCAAGATGTAGTATTTCAGATAAATGTCCATTATTTCTCACACTTCTTAGTGTCACCTGGGTCCCCTGATACAGGACTACTCAAGACCGCATCTCATAGTCTGGTCTTCTCATATCGTAGCCCAGATTTCTAAAGTACTTTCTTAGAGTTCTGGGGCATAGTTACAAAATGTGTGCCCCAGTGCACAAAGCACACCTTTGCTTTTATCACATTTGCTAGCTTCCCATTGGTGGAAGAAAGTAACACAGTCACATCCAGATTCCAGGGATGGAGAAATTGGCTCCCTCTCCTGATGAGAGAACCAGTAAAGTCATGAGGCAGAGGATATCAGACTTGCACCTAAAGAAAGAGGAACTTACAGCCATCTTGAAACCAACGTCAATTACCAGTTAACTAACAATGGGAGCATCTTATTTAAATGGGAAGAATTAGTGATGCTTTTCCACTGTTTCATCAGGAAAGCTAGTTTAAAAATGTTCATTTATTCTCTTTGAAAATGAGCCCTTTCATAAAGATTTGATATAAAAGCTTCGTTATACAATGGATTTAATAATGCCCATTGTCCTTTTAGTATGGTGGCCAAGAACACTTGGATGCTCCTCCAGCTGAGCTGCTGCTGGCCCAGACAGAAGACTATGTGGAGTACTCAAGGCATGGAACAGTCATTAAAGGCCAGGAGCGGGCTGTCGCCTGCTCCAAGTATGAGGAAGACGTGAAGATCCATAACCACACGGTCAGTGCTCAGCTCTCTACTGTTTCTCACAATATCATGGCCGCCGACCATTGCTTTCTTGTTGTTGTTGTTGTTGGCATTTTAGCTTTGCTTTATGAGGTTTTTCTAAATGAAAAATATTACTTTATTCACCTGCATGCTTACCTAAAATCAAAACACTTTTGTCTGTTGTATACTTTGTCTAGGTTTGAATGTACACTAGTATGTAGATAAACACATATATTGTATATACTAATTTTGGGCAGAAATATTTGGAAATTGCAGATAGGATATTTCACTTATAAATACTATCATACATCTCCTAAAAACGCAAATTTTAAACTGTCCTGCTACCCTGTTGTGTCTCAGAAACTGACATTAACTCCTTAATTCATTTGGCTTTACTCTGTGTGTATGTGTGTATACACACACATGTGCAGAGGTTAAGTTAGTGGAGTTGGTTTTCTCCTACTTTTATGTGAGTTCCAGGGATCCACTCAGGCCCACCAGCCTATGTGCTGGACACGTTACCCTCTGAGCCATCTCACTGGCCCCTTCCTTACTTTTTAAAAAATCTATTCACAAAAAATACTTTTGGAAAACTGTATTTTTGGTCAAGTCCAATTAAGTCTGTATTGATTATTTGTTGGTGGTTTTCTCTCCCCGACCCCCACGAGACAGAGTTTCTCTGTGAAACAGTCCTGGCTGTCCTGGATCTCACTCTGTAGACCAGGCTAGCCTCGAACTCAGATCTGCCTGTCTCTCAGTGCTGGGATTAAAGACATGCGCCACTACCACCCAGGTAAAGTCCCTAATTTCAGGCTCCTTTTCAAATACTCTCTTGTGTCTCTCTCTGCAGCACATCTGGGGATCTTACTGGAAAGAAGGCCGGTGGGGATATAAATGTTGTCACTCATTTTTCAAGTATTCCTATTGCACTGGAGAAGCTGGGAAGGAGAGTGTTGTAAGTAATTATCCTCTAGTTTTTGTTGGTTTGTTTGTTTGTTTGTTTGTTGTTTTTCTGGAGGAGATTGGTAAGGGGGTGAGATGGGGTTTCATGTAGGCTTAGCTAACTGTGAATTCACTCTGGCCAGGGGTGACCTTGGACTTGTTATTGTACTGCCACCACCTCTCAGATGCTGAGGTTACAGGCATGTGCTCAGGCCTGGCTTTAGGAGACGCTGGAGATGGACTGAGGGCTTTGCAGGCTAAGCAAGGACTCTGGCAACCAAGCTCCATCCCAGCCCTTGTCCTCTAGTTCTTAAAGGTGTAAGACAGCCAAACCCTGCAGAAAACATATCTTCAAATTCTAACCTGTTCTTCAAATGTTTCGTAACTGTAGTCTTCAACTCAGAGTCTATTTCTTTTCCCACAGAATTCAGAGGAGTGTATTCTAAATGATGCAACTGGAGAAGAATCTGTGAAGAAACCTCAGACCCTTATGGAGGTCAGTCTGGAATCCTCCATTCTGAATTGTTAATTCCTGGGCAGGGATGGTCAAACTTGTGCCAGAGCTCTGTGTTCATGGAGTGTTTCAATTCTCCCTGTCAGCTGCATCAGGAAAAACTAAAAGAGGAGAAGAAGAAGAAAAAGAAGAAGAAGAAACACCGGAAGAGCAGTTCTGACAGCGATGACGAGGACAGAAAGCACGAGAAACTGAAAAAGGTACTTTATGACGTCTAGGAAGTAAATGTGACAGACAGCAGGAGTCATCGTCTATGGGGGCTTCTGGGCATTATCATCGTGTGTGTGTGTGTGTGTGTGTGTGTGTGTGTGTGTGTGTGTGTGTACACGTATACCTATACCTATGCAGAGGTCAGACAACTGGTAGGAGCTGGTTCTCCCTTCCCTCATGTGAATTCTCGAGATTGAACTTGAGTCATCAGTCTTAGCAGCAGTTGCCTTTACCCACTGAGCCATCTTGCCATCCCTCAACTGAATTTCTTTAACTGACTAAAAAATGTCATCAAACGTTTTATGCTCTATGGAAATTATCAAATGAGCCAAATAGTAACTAGTTATTGTTTCACAGTGCAGGAGCCTACTCCTGTGTTCCTTCAGACAGGGTGGGGTTTGATATAACACTTCATATTCCACGGGGTCTTTCATTATAGGCAGTTTTCCTGTCCTATGATTGCTCTCAAATAATCACTCAGAGGCTTAATTTTACATGTCTTGCTTCCTTGGTGGCTGGCTGGCATCTCCTCTGACTCTGCCTTTCCTCATCCCATCATTCTCAGTTTGGCTTTCCTGCCTAACTTTATCCTGTTCAGCTATTGGCCAGTCAGCTTGTTTATTAAACCAATCATAGCGACATATTGATACAGTGTACAGAAGGATTATTGTTTTGTACAAAAGCCATGTGACAGAGATTTGAGGAACTTATTTTTCACCTCTCACCACAGGCACTGAATGCAGAGGAGGCCCGCCTTCTTCATGTCAAGGAGATCATGCAGATTGATGAGCGGAAGCGGCCTTACAACAGCATCTATGAAAGCCGGGAGCCCACTGAAGAGGAAATGGAGGCCTACAGAATGAAACGGCAGAGGCCAGACGACCCCATGGCCTCTTTCCTGGGACAGTAGTAACTAGTTAGGATCAAGTTCATACACAGCATGTTCATTCCAGCTCCTGCTGACTATAGATAGGAAACCTCATCTCTCCTTGTTGTTGCCTGGCATTAATAAAGCTTTCAGAATTCTGAAATCATTCTCCACAGTAAAGAAACAAAGCAAGCAAGAAAGAGCATACAGTTGTGGGTTAAGGTTAAAATCATCCATTCTAATTAGATTTGGAAGAGACTTTGGCTGTCTTCCCCTCAAGAGCTTCTTGCAGAGCCTGGCGTCTAAGAGTGGTAGAGGCAGGGGGATCAAGAGTTCAAGGTCAGCCGAGTGTGGTGGTACACACCTGCAATCCTAGCACTCAGGAGATTGTGCAAGAGCCACCCTTAGCTACATACCTAGCTTGAGACCAGCCTGCATTACATGAGGCTTTGTCTCAAAATGGAAAAGTTTGTGGCTGTCCTAGGCTACAAAGCAAGGTGATCTTGAATTTAAGAAAAAAAGAAGCCATCTGTTCCATAGTTAGCTCTCTGTGTGCAATCTTCTGGTCTCTTGTATATAGCAGCACCATGTTGGAGGCAGGTCCTTGATCTTACAGCCAAAGCTCCAGTTCTTAAGTTACCAGCAATTCCAGTAGTGACATCACTAATAACTCAATAATTGCAGTTCTTTTATAGGATTCAGTTTTGCCTTCTAAGATTTTCTTGGTTTTAAAAAACAAATGTTCTATCTTCATCTGCATCACCAGAAGGAAATCTGCAAGGCATGTAAATATCTGTGTCCCCCATAATCTGAATAATAAATCTATTTTTCACTTGGTTGTTAAATTTTGGGGTTTCGTGCATTTCCTTGTACCTTACATTTAAAATGCTTAGCTTTTGAATGGTCAGCATTAACTGCTTCAGACTTACTTTGCTGAACATGAATTTTTAGACCTAGAATTCCCTCCTTTTATCATAGGAGATGTGGTTTTTACTACTCTGTGTCATTCAATTCTGGTCTTCATAACAGTTACAGAAGATCAGACATCTAGTTACCTAGTCTGCATACCCAGCAGGTTTCACTTGATAAAATTTGAAGAGCAGAGGTTCTTCAAAGCCATCTTAAGGATAGCTTCCTGGTACATTCATAGCTGATACTGCTGTGATCCTTGGCCTTCCTTGTCTAACAACACAGCAAGGACAATTAGGACACTGCACGATTGTGAGAACGTGATCTGAGTCCACTGACTCAAATGCCTTCCAAACTGACTTTAGGAGACTGTGAAGTCGGCATCTCAGACATGGCCGAGGAAAAGCAACTGAATCAGATTATCAAATACCCGGCTGTCCATGATGTCAGTATTCAGACTGAGACTGAAACCACAATGCAGGCTTGGGGAATTCACTCAGTCCGAGAAAGGCTTCCTTGTAAGCCCCAGGATGTGAGTTTGAGCTCCAGGGCCCACATAAAGGAGAAAGAAAGCAGGCCAGCCAGATACAGTGGTGGTGCTTGTAATCCCAGCCCTGGGGAGGCAGACAGACAGATAGCCAGCCAGCCCAGCCAAATCTGCAAGTACCAGGCCAGTGAGCAGCATCCGAGGAACAGGTGGTTGTGTGACCTCCACACATGCCATGATCCTATATCCACAGAAGCACACAAAACTATAATGCAAATAGATCCTGATCATAAAGGCCAAAATTGTGTTCTATTCCTACCTCAGCATAGGTGGTTTAACACAAAGTCGGTCATTGGTGTCTATTTTGTGTATTTTGTTAATAAAGATGAAAAACCTGGGTTGACTTCTTTTGAGTTTGTACAAGAAAATTTCAGCCTCCTTTATCCAACTTAATATTTCTCTTCCTTTCTGAGGCCTAATTTATTCTGATTTTAGAATTCTAATAACCAAAATCATACTATTATCAAGTTTGGGGTGGGGGTGATGCACAGAACAGTACTTAGATTTATGTGGACATGATCTTTGGTTATTTTTTTTTTCTTCTAGACAGGGTCTTATATAGCCCAGGCTGACCTCACATGTGTAGCTGAAGACAAACATTTTACCTCCACCTCCCAAGTCACTGGGGTTACAGGTGTGCAGCCACTGTGCCCTCTTTGTAAGCTTGCATTGTATTATCTCGGAAATAGTCACCTTTTCCAGTGTTGGCTGTGGGCTGTAGTTTTTGTGTTGTCTTTCATGCAGCTCACTGAATGCAAGTTATTCGTATTTTACAGTTAGCACATGTGCTTAACTCCACACAGCTTGCTTGATTCCTAGCAGTTAAAGCATGGTACCCAACAGATGTGTCAGATTCAAATGTTGGTTCCTTTAGTTGGTAAGGCCTCGGTCTCTGGCTTAGATGGCTGCTAGTCTTTTGCAATTTCTTTGACAGATTTTCTAGTATCTACATTGACTTTTTAATAAAATCTGTAATATGAGTTTATGGCATTCCCCTGGGCTGGACACAGTGGAAGAGCACTTGCTGGACTCCAGCATGAGGACCTGAATTCAGATCCCAGGACCATGTAAAAAGCTAGCCATGACCTGTAGATATTCCACCGACATATTCCTCTGGCCTCCATGTGCAATTAGGCACACATGCACACACACAATCTTCAAAATTTAAATAAAATGTCTTTTCAGCCTGGTGTGTTGGCTCATAATCACATCATTCGGGAGTCTGAGGCAAGAGGATCATGGCATGTTTTAGGTCAGTCTGAGCTACTAAGGGTGTTCCAAGCCAACAAGCTTGTCCCAACCCACTCCCCCCCACCCCCCCCCCCAAAAAAAAGAATGGTGATAAAAGAATTAAGGAGATAGCTTAGAGTGTAAAGGTGCTCATCCAACCAACCTGACCACCTGAACTCAATCTCTGTAACCCACGAATCACACACACACACACTGAAAATTTCTTTTCTCCAAGATGGTTTGATTCTGGAACATTCACCCACATGTTGTAAGTAATGAGAAGGGCAGGTGCAAGCGGTTGAAGAGAGTATCATTACTTATTTTAATAGATTTTTTTTAGGTTTATTTCCTAAGTATGAGGATTTTTGCCTACATGTGTATCTGTACACCGACTGCTCACAGAGGTTAGAAGAAGGATTTGGATCCCTGAAACGAGTTGATGGTGGGCCACCATGCCGGTTCTGGGAAAGGAACCCTGGTCCTCTGCAAGAGCAGTCCGTGATCCTAATTGTGGAGTCGCCTCTACAGCCCAGTGGAATTTATCTCGATGGAATTTAAAGAGTGCCCCTCGTTTGCCAGAGTTCAACTTAGGATTGGGCAAGCTTTCTTTTCCTCACCGTTCCTAGTAGACCGTGGAAATCTCTTCACACTCAAAGCCTAAGCCCTACCAAAGCTGAAAGGTGAAACTATGCAGACCTCACAGCACCTTCTTTCTACTCCAGGCATTCAGTCGGCCCCACACTTCACATCTTTAAAACCCAGGCAGGCCACAGAGCAAACATCTTTCAGCCCCGAGGAACCCCTCAAGCTGGTCACCACTGCGCCTTCACACAGGAGCAGCCTCGCCCTGTCCCTGAAGCCCTGGACCCGCTGTCGAGGGAGAGCTAGCGCCAACGGAGGTGATTGTACCTTTAGATGCATGCTGGGAAGCAGATCCGACAGATACCGCGGTCCTGGGCTCCAGACTGAACTCAGAGCAGAACTGGACCCTGGAACTGGCTCCTGAGCATCCTCGACCTCATCTGAGGCTTGAGCTGGGCAGCAGGACCCCAGTTCACTAGCACTTGAGAGCTTAAGCAATTAAGTTATTTCCTGTGTTCTCCTGATTAAGCCACTCAGAAGACCTGGAAGGTTGGTACTGCCATCCGCACGAGGATCTAAAAAGTCCCAGGCTGCAAGTGACAAAGACAAGTTCCCAGGCAGATGCCTCAGACGCTGTCACCTGCGACGACATTTCCACTCCTGCCATGGCTATTGATTTTAGCTACCATGCTTACAGATCTGCCTCTCCAACACCTAGGGTGGTAGATAGGGTCTGTATAGACAGTTCCAGGCCAATTGAGGCTGGACAGTGAGATCTTGTCTTGAAAAATAAAAATAAAAAAACAAGTTTAGTTTGATGAATCTACTCCTGGGGTGTGTGCGCACACATACGTTTCTATAATATGAACATTCACATTCAATTGATTTTTATTTTGCCTCAATATATGCTTCATAAAAGTGCAAAAAAAACATTTCACTTTGTGATGTTTTTATTTATCTATAAACAGACTAGCCTCAAACACACTGTGTAGCTAAGGATGACCTTGAACTACTGATCCCCCTGCCTCCACCTTCTGAATGCTGGGGTTACAGGTATTCCCCATCATGCTCAGTTTGGAGTCCTGGGAAAGGAACTTAGGGCTTTTTCTTGTCTTTCATTCATCACTTTGGGATCTCTTAAGATGGGCAGGAGGACTTTGAAAGTGAATTGTAGCTGCCTTCAGATGATGCAATAGGGTTATTTCTTATTACAGAGAACTCCATCTGCATAAAAGCCATGAGAATGACAGACATGTGTCCATCATCTGACGTCATGAGTTACCACACAAAAGCAACAGTACTTACGCTATCCCCACACCACTTTGTGTACTTGTGTGATGAAGTACCATATTGCAGAGGAAATCCCGAACATCATTTCACTTTTTTTTTTTTTTAAAGATTTATTTATTCATTATGTATACAGAAGAGGGCGCCAGATCTCATTACAGATGGTTGTGAGCCACCATGTGGTTGCTGGGAACTGAACTCAGGACCTCTGGAAGAGCAGTCAGTGCTCTTAACCTCTGAGCCATCTCTCCAGCCCTCATTTCACTTTTAAACAATTATCTCTAACACACAAAAACTTGAACAGGACCACAATACCATTATCAAACCCGTTCAGATCAGTGGTCCCTCAGAGTGACGCTTTTCCTGTTTAAGTGTGTGTAGAATATTGTTGTCCTAATTACTGCAAAGGAGCAGGCAGAAATCTTGAGGTGCTGAAACACATGAGAGCTTCTTGGGTGGCAAGTTCGTCTTCAAGGATTTGAAAATTCTTGTCATCCAGTCTCCTTTTCCAAGGGGGACAGAGATGAACATTATAAATGGATCCCCCTGCAAAGTCTTTTGTTTGAAACAAGTACATGGACTGGGAATATGGTTCAGCGGTTGAGCATGTTCCTAGCATGCCTGAGTGCCTGGGTTCAATCTCCTGTCTGGGGTGGAGGTCACTGAAATGGTATATGTGGCTTTTTAGCAGCCATGCTGGCCTCAGTCTTGCAATTCTCCTGTGGCAGCCTCTCGAGTGTTGGGGTTACAGGAATGCACTGTTATTCCCAGTGGTCCGTTAGTTCTATGATAAAGGGCACACAATTGTTAACAATGATTATCTCTTATTGTAGATCACTGTTCTCATCTTAAGACTTAGCAAACATGCTTATTTAAAATACAGATTCTGGGCCCCCACTCCAGAGCTAGAGAATCGGAGTCCTGGGGGGGGGGGCTAATAACGCCATTTCAGCAGGTGAGTCATTCAAGCTCAGCATCTACTCACTGGCCTTCTACAGCCTGCCCTTGGGTTAAACTGAATCTTAACAATGCTGCTTATTCTATTCTGTTGTTTTGGCTTCTGTTTTGACCAGTTTTCTTGAGGGTTCATTATATGGACAAGTGCTGTGAAACTCCCTATTGTAACTAAGGGTGTCCTCATATGAAAATGACCTTGATGTATCAATAATGAGTCTTGGCTTTGTTCTCGTATGTGGACAGTATGTTACACCAGAAGCAAGGGCGCTCCGAACCAATGTCATAGCCCACCTTTGTGCCAGAATAGGCTTAATCAGAAAGACCTATTCAAAATTTCTTGCTTGCTTAGTTGGAATCAAAGCTGCACAGGGATCAAATAGCTTTATATGCCTGTTTAAACTTTATTAAAAATACGAGCCACTTTGTCAAAATCTGCCCTTCCTTTTTTTTGGGGGGGTGGTGAGACAGGGTTTCTCTGTATAGCTTTGGAGCCTTTCCTGGAACTCACTCTGTAGCCTAGGCTGACCTCGAACTTCAAGAGATCTGCCTGGCTCTGCCTCCCGAGTGCTGGGATTAAAGGCATGCGCCACCATCACCCAGCTTCTGCCCTTTCTTTGAGTATTTGGTGAACAGTTCCTTTATCTATTCCATGGTTCTTCACTGAGTGGACTTTAAGTCTTTGGAACAGACTAGATGAAAGAAATGGTCAGGGAGGGCCCTTCCTAGTAGATACAAGATATGTCAGATTTTAACAAATAGTATTTGTAGCATTATTGAAAATGCATTAAGTCATAAGTGCAATTTTCTAGGAAAGGACTCAAGTACTAATAATTGGCCTAAGCCCATCTCTCCCGTGTATGACTTGTTGATAAATCACTTATGCCAGGGCATTAGTTCTATCGCAGTGGCCGGCCTTGAGTTGTACTGCCATGCTGTCTTGATTTACTTTGAACAGATATGTCTCAGGACATTTCTTGATGTGTACAGGATAGCATATAGTGACAGACTAGCTTGTAATGAGGGCTCATTTAAATTTAGGGTTATATGTTTTACTCCAAAGCACAATTCTGTGGTGTCTCTGGAACATTCTCTGAGCATTTTTGTGTACCATGTCAAAGAAATGCAAGTGGATGATGAGTATGTTCATTACCAGTTCACCTGCACAGTGGGGGTGGATGGAACTCAGTGTCCATGGTGTGTGTTGTGTAACAACATATTTTATTTATTTATTTATTTTTATTTATTTATTTATCTTGGTTTTTCGAGAAAGGGTTTCTCTGTGTAGCTTTGCGCCTTTCCTGGAGCTCACTTGGTAGCCCAGGCTGGCCTCAAACTCACAGAGATCCACCTGCCTCTGCCTCCCGAGTGCTGGGATTAAAGGCGTGCGCCACCAACACCCGGCATAACAACATATTTTCAAGCACTGACCTCTAGCCACCAAAACTGTCAGACCATTTCAAAAGACAGCATGGTGGTGGTGTCTGGCCTGATCTCAGTAGCCCGAAGCACACACCAACACTGCCTGGTCAGTTGAAAACACTTGGATCACATGAGAGTGCCTTACTGCAGGCATCGTATCAGTTTGCATATCTGTGTGCTCAGGAGAAGAATCCTCACACCATAGCTAGAGAATCAGTCCAACCTTGTACACTCGAAACAGCACAAACCGTTTTGGTCCCAGATGCCCAGAAGAAGCTTCAGCAGTTGCCTTTTTGTTCAACAATGGGATCCATTCTAAAACTGATGAAATGAGCCAGGACATCTTACAGCAAGTTCTAGAAGGTCTCCGAGCCAGTTTTCCGAAGGTGGGCATTCAGCTTGCTAAGGTAACTGACATGAATGGCTGGCTGCAGCCAGGTGATGGCATTTATGTGGTATATTTAAAAGGGAGAGAAGCCACAGGAGTTCCTGTTCTGTGGCATTTGCGGTTAACCGGGAAAGGAGCCAATGTGTCCCATCTCTTCAGAGATTTCTTTCTGAAACACGACCTGGCACCTGACACGTGTGGCTCCATGTGTACTGACGGTGCCTCCTCTTTGCTAGGAGAAAATTTGGAATTTGTTGCCCACGTAGAAAAGAGGTACCTCATGTCGTGGTCATTGTCTGTTGAATCCTCAGGCACTTGCCACCAGGACACCGCCTACAAAACTGAGGGATGCTCTGTAAGCTCCTTGAGCCACAGGAGCAGCCAGGCCCCTCCCTTGGGGACCTCCAACTGCACAGAACACTGACCTAACTGCTGGACCCAGTCCCCACCCTACTGTTGTCCTTTTTAATGGTTGCTGCCTTTTAAGCCACAGCTGTCTGAATCAGCAACTACAACTCCACCGCTACCAGCAGCAGTTAGGCTGCAAGGGCGCTAGCCAGAGGGAAATCGGTTCCCTCAGACCAACTATGAAGGGAACTTAACTAAACCTCCCTCCCTCCAAAGAACTCAAGATTCAAATCTTAAAGTGCAAGTCTGCTCGTCAGAGGCGGAATAGCAAGTAGTCCACCCTCTCTCCTCGCTCTCCTCCTTCAAAAAAGCCCTGTGCAATTCCGCGCCCCTCCTTATAAATAAACCCTTTCTCTCCTGGCTCCTCCCTACCACTTCCTGTCAGCTAGTTGCTGACTCAGCCTCCTGACCGCAGGTGATTTTTATTTCATCAAACACATCTTTGCATCATTAAACAAACGTTCCAGAACATAAACAAAAGTAACATACCTTGAAATAATATTCTACAACACCCTACAGAGTAAAAAGCCCAATCTCTGGACTTGAAACCCCACCAGTCTCAGAAAGCTTCACCCTGAAAAGTTCCACGTCTGCTCCCCAAGATACCCTAGATAAGCCCTGCCTTCTGATCAGTTCTCTGCTGTTTCTCATCCAGCAGAGGCAGCCATCCTCCTGGTTTTTTCCCCCTCACTTCTTAGACATCATTGAACCGAAGCTGCAACAGCCACTGTGAGCTGGCACATGTATTTGTGTGTGTGTGTGTGTGTGTGTGTGTGTGTGTGTGTGTGTGTGTGTGTGTTGTTTTTCTTGTTTGTTTTTTGTTGTTTTTGTTTTGGGGGTTGTTGTTTGGGGTTTTTTTTGAAACAGAGTTTTCTCTGTGCAGCCTGGAACTCACAGAGATCCACCTGCCTCTGCCCCCCAAGTGCTGGGTATTAAAGGTATACACCACCACCACCTGGCTTCTCTTGTTTTTACTTCTTTGAGACAGGGTAGCCCTATCTGGCCTGGAACTCTCAGTGTAGACCAAGTTTGTTTCAAACTCACAGAGTCCCCTTGCCTCTGCCTCCCAACTGCTTGGATTAAAGGCATGTGCCACCACAGCTGGCCATGTTTTTCTTATTTTTTTTCTTTCTTTTTTTTTTTTTTTAAAGATTTATTTATTTATTGTGTATACAGTGTTCTGCCTGAATGTATGTCTGCAGGCCAGAAGAGGGCACCAGATCTCATTATAGATGGTTGTGAGCCACCATGTGGTTGCTGGGAATTGAACTCAGGACCTCTGGAGGAGCAGTCAGTGCTCTTAACCTCTGAGCCATCTCTCCAGCCCTGATTTTTTTTAATATATAAATTTTAATATATTCTTAATACCATTGTAATATTAAGGTGTAACTTTTTCCTTTTTTTCTTTCTTTTTATATTTATAATAAACTGAGCATTGTGTTTAAAAGTTTTAGCTTCTTTTAGTAAAGTTATGAAAATCTGGTTTGAAAATACTGAATACAAACAGCAGAAAAGGTTAAGTACCACAGCCTGGCTGAAACAAAAGATTTGTATATGTGTAATTTTTTGATGAAATATATAACTACATTGTAACTTCGAGGCCAGCTTCATGAGACCCTTTCTCAAAAATAAGTACAGAAATAAATTACTTAAAAAAAAAAAAAGGAGGGGCGTTGGTGGCGCACGCCTTTAATCCCAGCACTCGGGAGGCAGAGCCAGGAGGATCTCTGTGAGTTCAAGGCCAGCCTGGTCTCCAAAGCGAGTTCCAGGAAAGGCGCAAAGCTACACAGAGAAACCCTGTCTCGAAAAACAAAAAAGAAAAGAAAAGAAAAGAAAAGAAAAGAAAAGAAAAGAAAAGAAAAATAAGGGTCTAGAGAGATGACTCAGCTCTTAAGAGCACTTGCTGCTCTTGCAGAGGGCCTGGTTCCGTCCCCAGCACCCGCATTGAGTAGCTCATAACCAGCTGTAACTTCAGTTCCAGATCTGGTGCCCTCTTCTGGACTTCCTGGGCACCTCATACAGACAAGTACACACACACACACACACACACACACACACACACACTAAAAATAAATAAAGGGGCTGAAGATATGGCCCAACGGTTAAGAGTACGTACTGCTCTTACAGAGGACCTGAGTTCAGTTCCCAGCACCCACATCAGGTGGCTTATAACTGCCTGTAACTCTAGCTTCAGGGGAGTAAATGCCTCTGGCCCCCAACCGTACTTGTACAGTTTGTCCTTAGTAACTATGGTGGTTTCTGTGAGAAATGTCTCCTATAGTGTCTGGCATTTGAATGATTGGTCTTCAGTTGGTAGCCCTGTTTGGGGAGGCTTAGGAGGCGTGGCCTTAGTGGAGGTTGTATGTCAATGGGGCAAGTTTTAAGCGCTTAAAGATTTGGGCCCTTTTGAATATTCTTTCCACTTCCTGCTTGCATTTTGAGTTGTGAGCTGCCCAGCTGCCATGTCTGCTTCCTGTCAGGCTCCCTACCATGATGGTATTGGACTTCTATGTCTCTGAAGCTGCAATCCCAAATTGACCCTTCTTTCTATAAGTTGGCTTGGTTCTGGTGTTTGTCACAGCAATAGAAAAGTCAATAACACAGTAATCAAAGACATTGCAGCCAGTAAAGTACCCTGTTCTTTGGCTGTTGGTTCAGTGGCACAAGGAAGCCAGCATTAATTATGACAGAGCTCACTCACTTAGCAGAACCGCAAAGGACAATAATTAACGGATTTTTAGTTTATCATAGGAAAAGGAAACAGGACATTGGCAGCATTGAAATAAAGACATCCATCATAGCCAATGGCTGCCCTGCACCAAGAGGCCTGCAGAGGACAGTTGTGAACTCTGATTGCCATCCCTGATCAAGGCTTGCAGTTCGCAGAATAGTGGCCTCTCAAAGGAGTCTACTTCCTGCTGCCAGAACCTTGTGCATACGTCACTGCATGATGGAGAGACTTCTCATTGGTCCACTGCCTGAGCAGGAATGTCAATCAATGTGGAAGCAAATGTAAAGATTGGGAACTTGGGGAGAGATGGAAATGTTACTCAACCACCTCTGAGGAAAACGGAAGGTGCCACAGGCCAGAGCATGCAGTCATGCTCCAGAAATTAAAAACAGCAGGAACACAGACTCTCTACTGAGCTTCCAGAATGATCTTCCCTGCTGACACCTTGACTTCAGCCCATGAAACTGAACTTGGACTTTTGACCCCCAGAGTGGTAAGGTAATAAATACATGTGGTTTTATGCTGTTAATTTTGTAACAAAGAGTCACAGCAGCAATTAGGAAACCGATTCAGGGTCACGGGCTGAGCTGTCTCCTACCAGGTACCACCAATAAGAGCACAGAGCAACCAGGAACTGCCAATGGAGCCTCCATCAGGCATTTCCTACACTCTGCTGATCATGTGAGCATTTTCTTAACTAGGTTTCCTTTATAACATATTCCAAAATGACTTCTCATGACCACCGATGAGCTCTGGGGTGCATTCACTCAGAGTACAGCTGTGTTTGCATCTCCCCAGATTCATATTCTGAGATCCTAAGCTAATTCTCTACTTACTCTGTAAGGCCTATTTCATACCTATTTGGGAGTCCATGACCACTCATCAGACCTTTAATACTTGCCCTTAACCGCTGCAGCGTACATGGTAATTCTGGTTATTACTTAGTTCAGACACAGTAGACACCAAATGTCATGCTCTGAACTCTCCTGAGGAACATTCTATTTCATCAGGAGATTGAAGCTGTAATGCTGAGGGTTTTTACACAATCAGCTGGGGCCATCATGTCAATCAGAATAAACTGTAGACCAGGCCAAAGTTTCTTCCTTCCAGTCAGCTGGTTGGGCAAGGAACCCTTCCCCATTTTCAGACAAAGTTATAAATTGAAAGAAGAAGAAGGAGGAGGAGGAGGAGGAGAAGAAGAAGAAGAAGAAGGGAACGGGGAGGAGGAAAAGGAGGAGGAGGAGAGGGAGGGGAAGGGAGAGAGGGAGGAGAAGGAGAAAAGGGAAAGAGGAGGTGGCGGTAGCTGCTGCCTTGTGGGTGTAGTGTGTCAGAAGAACTGAACTGTTATTATACTACCCAGGTAAATCTTGTGCCTCCCACATCTTCATCCCTGTCTCCTCTCTTCCATGTCCACTAATCCAATTTATGACCCTTTGGGTCAAGTAGCATCCAGTCCCGTGGTAAAGGGCTTGGTCTCCACAAGATTTAGCAGCAGACCATGAACTATTTCTCAGAGTGTGGGTTTTCTCAAAAGTCTTGGAGGCTTTAATTCTTCTGTTGGCATTTGCCACAGGCTCCATGCAGAATCTCTATTTGTTCATTTACGGGTCGTTGGACCTGCTGGGTCTGAAGCTCCAGATGGCCGAGCAGCTAGCACTAAAGCCAGACTTGCTTCAAAACCTTTTATGCTCTGGTCTCTGGATTATGGATTATTTGGTAAATGGGTTGGCTAAATATCACTCCAAAGTGCTAAAGGCTATCAAGCATTGTGTTTCACCACCCCGGTAGGTAATGAGAAATAGTAGCTTGCCCTTTGCCGTGAGATGGCTGTTGCAATGTGTTCTAGAGTGTTGGAACAGCAGACATTTCAACGAGTTTGGTTCTCTGATTCACACACATTTTACTAAAACATGGAGGCTACTTGCTACTATCATAGATCCAATCTGCATAGTGTCATTAATGAAATGAACTAGCATGATGTTCAATGGTATGACGTAATGCTCAGGTTCAAGGTCAGACAGGGCTGCATTGCAAGACTCTGTCTTTTTAATTGGTTTTTCTTTTTACCTTTTTTTTTTTTTTTTTTTTTTTTTTTAAGAACATGTTTTACTTTTACCCTGTTACTCACACATGTGGCACTTTGCAACCATCCCAGGTCCCAAGCTCAGCTTCTCTGTCCCCATGGCAGGGAAGTTATAAATCATTAAAGAGATGAGTATGCGCACATATGTAGTTTACTGTGGGCAAATGCATCTGCCAGGTGTGAGTTGAGTAGACCTAACATGCAGAGCTCTCTTCTGAGTGTTATTTAAGTGCACAGAACTCCTCCAGATGCAAACAGCTGCAGCAGAGTCTCTTCCCAGCCACTAGCTCGATTCACATATACAGTTCACTCCCATCTCACTTCCTGGGGTCGCTGCTTTTTCTTCCCAGCCACAGGGCAGGGGTGGAGACTTTACTTTCCCTTTTCTCTCCCATGATTACATTGACAGAAACGTGGCAAGTCCTCTCCATACCTGCTCCTCAAAACTGGATTCTGCAAAGCAGTTTGTGGTCCTCCTTCAAACAATGTGTCTGTTTTGTTTTGTGACCCTGGTCTCACTCTGCCACCCCCTATGTAGCCCAGGCTTGCCCCAAACTCTTAACAGTCCTTCTACCTCAGCCTTACAGGCGCTGAAGTTACTGGTGTGAGCTAGTAATGCCCAGCTTTTTGGTTTCTGAGCCGTGCATTTGAGAAGCCATCTCAAGGGCCTTTGCTTGCTTGCTTTTTATTTCCTTCCTTCCTTCCTTCCTTCCTTCCTTCCTTCCTTCCTTCCTTCCTTCCTTCCTTCCTTCCTTCCTTTCTTTCTTTCTTTCTTTCTTTCTTTCTTTCTTTCTTTCTTTCTTTCTTTCATCAGACTCTAAAAATGAAATTTCTCAAGTCACAGCCCTGCAAGTTACATTTGGAATCTGATTGGAGCTTTTCTGGCCACTTCCTGTTGAAGAAACGCATGCAGTGTCTATTTTGGTCTAATTTCGTTTTTGTCAGAGCCCCAGCCCTCTTCGACTTCAGCTTTCCTGAAAACCATTCTGCTATAGAGACTCCGTCTGTCTCTTTCCCTTCCCCTGGGAACTACTCTATCCATGCGCTAGGAGAGGAACTTGTGCCCAGGATCAAGGGGTGAAGTCACCTCAGCTCCCGCTCACTAATGCAACCTGGGAAGGACCCGTCACTATGCCCCGCTCCTTTCTACTGTATGATGGAAGAACAAACCTCCATTTTCACTATTTCTCTAAAGAAAGTGTGTCATTGTAGGGTGTTCACTGTTAATTTCAGAAGTCTCTGCCACACCAGCAGATGCAGCCCATCCACAATAGCAAAGGAAGATTCTGCAAGAACTGCCACACACTACTTTATTTTTACTTTATCAGAAAGCAGGATACTGAATTAGCAAAACACTCACAAGGCTTTCAAATGCACATCATTCCAAGACATACAGTGGAAAATAAATGTGCCTCTCTCCAGTTTTCCAGTTACTCTCTCTGGGGAATAAGGTTCACTTCATGAGTAATTTTTTTTTTAAACAGCATTTCAGTTGGTAGCCCAGGCTGCACTCAAACTCACAATCCTCCTGTTTCAACCTCCTGAGCACTGAAGCAAAGGTATGCTCCACCACACTTGGATGGAATCTTTTGTGTTCCTTTCTGGGGTTTGTGTTTGTGAACTTTTGTTTGTATACAAGTGTGCAATGGTTTGGCCAGGCATTGGTGGCGCACGTCTTTAATCCCAGCACTCGGGAGGCAGAGCCAGGCGGATCTCTGTGAGTTCGAGGCCAGCCTGGGCTACCAAGTGAGCTCCAGGAAAGGCGCAAAACTACACAGAGAAACCCTGTCTCGAAAAAAAAAAAAAAACAAAAAAAAAAAACAAAAAACCAAGTGTGCAATGATTTATTTAACTTGCTCCCTAATTGTTTAAAGTTTTTTATTAGTTCAAAAGGGTCAAAACACATACAGCATACTTCCTGAACAAATTCCTGGAGACAAAACCGCTGTGTCCAAAACAACACTGGAATAAAATTTATATGTAGTATAAAACTACACACTTTCTTTTGGGCTGACTGACTGTCTTGTTTCATCCTAAGTGGCATAAGTAGCTAGTGTCTGCTTCAACTTCATGGTCTTTTTTAACTTGATCTTTTCCATCAAATGACCACCTTATAACCATGAGCACTATTTCCCAGGCTGACCAACTCAGAAGTCCAAAGAATGGCAACATGCCCACCCTACGAACAGCTGTCTCCCCAACCCTACTTCATTACTGACACCCCATCTAGCATGACCTCATTCTGGAGAACTTCACCATCACTGAGCCCTGTATTGAAAATAAACATCTGAGTCCTTGGGCCTTGGCCACTAGCTTTTGGAGTGACTCAGTGATGGTTTGTAGACACTCTGGTGCCAAGAGAGAAGTAAGAGAAGGGTTGAAAAGGGCAAAGAGAGTGATCCACATTTTAGCTATGGATATAAGTCAAAAGATCTTGGTCTTCATTTTGGCTCCACAATTGTCAAGCCACTAACAGTCTCTGGGCCTCCTGGCATTGTGCATGGAATGGGGACCTTGGCCTAAATTCTTCTGCAGGACATTTCCTCCTTAGTGAGTCTAAAGACTCCGATACAGCCTAGACCAGGGACTGCTTGTCTACCCAAGGTAAGCAAGATGTACTCAAATCAGTACATGATTCTAGCCAATGGGTGGAGCAACTGAGAAAGGCTTTAGACAGTGATGTTTCAGGTGAGCAGACTAGAAGCTGGCTCACACTGTTAGCTGATGTCTGTGGTGTGTTGCTTCCCCTACAATGTGTCAAGCTTGTTAAAGCATTGTTAGAGTTCAGAAGAGAAGCACGGAGAGGTTGTGGGGACCCAAGCTCTCATCAGTCAATAATTCATCAGTTAATAATTCAAAGGAAGCCTTTTGTTCATTCCATCCTGTGTTGAAGGAACTTCCTACAAGAGGAAAGACTTGAGCTAGGCATGGAAGGGTACTGTGGTGGGTCTCCTTCTAGAGTAACTGATGGGAGTTCATTGAAGCTAGTTTAAAAAGAGGAAGAATAAGTGAATGGGACTTTTATCACAACTATTACAGGTATCAGAACAAAGACTTTAATAAAGTAGCCACAGGACTCTGTACCTTCCAGTTCTTCTTATGCGCGGATGTCACTGTCTCTTGTCACAAGCAGGTTCTTTCCAAGTGGCAGGAAGCTATGGCTCAAGACAGACTAGGGCTATGCCTCTGAAGTTAATACTTCAGAAGAAAATCGCGGTACCTTTCATGGAGACCACATGGGAGGGTGAATTGGCTCATGTGGACTCTGCCTAGCATCTAGGAATGTCCAGTCTGAGACCCACTGACCTCCATACACACGCAAACACACATAAACAAATAAATGTAATTTACCTTTAAAATTTGTTGAATAAACGTGGAACCCACTAACATATCTTTATGTCACTACTTATTGTATATTACATAACATATATTGCTCTCGTATAATATATTATATTATTATGTTATTAGTGTAACATTTATTATCATTGCAAATTATAAATTTATCAATTTATCAATAATGAGTCTCTGCCTAGCTTCCTAAATGCCTTGTGGGTGAGCATCACAGCTCCTGGAAGGAAGACAGGTGCAGGTGAGATCATTATTATTCTTCCCACTTCTCAGGAAGTGAAATACAACCGATGCAGTTCACTGACCTGTCCAGGGTGGTGGAACCAGAACTGGACTTTGAAGGCGTGCGTGTCTGCATTAAAACTCTAACTGTAAACTTCGCATCTCGTGACAGCTGTTAGCCAGATGCTCCTACTGCATCTAGCAGCTGGAAGAAGCGAGCAGAGGAAGCAATGGACAGAAGCTAATGACGGGTCCCTGGGTTTTCTTCTTGTTTTATCTTCTTGTTGTCCAAACGGAATCTCGCTACCTGTGTTGGGAGCTGAGACCATCCAGTGGGGCCCATCTCTCTCTCTCTGCATGATTTGAAGTAGATCTGCCAGTCAATGGGATGAGTAAAGAGTCATTTGTTGTCTGCAGAGGAGAGAGATGAGGGCTAGGACACAGGGTCACCTGTTTCCATGTATGTGGACTCTAACATCCAGTGAACACACAGAAAAGGAGTCACTGGACCCTTACCAATCAACACAGATACCTAGGCACTATCGGACACACCCAGTATATAATGCACTCTCCAGTTACATACTAAGCTCAGCCTTCACCATGTACACTTCACGTGTGCATACTGGGGTCTGGCGTGTTTGGGTGCATGACCTATGCACACACACACACACACACACACACACACACACACACACACACACTATTCGACATATATGTATAACTTGTAATCACTCTCCAGTACATGAACATTGGTAGATACCCGCGTGCACACACGGATGATTCTGCAGATACTGGCAAACACACTAATAACCATGGCTAGTGTACTAAACCTTCAAATGCTCGGACAGCCTCTACACACAGACATGCATCGAACACACCCAAGCTGTCCCTGCCGCTGGAAGTCTTTCTGAAATCCAAAGGGGGAAAGAGCGCCAGCTGCTGGCCAGTGCACGTGACCGGGAAGGAAGGCGCTCCCGCCCATGACGGGATGGGAAAACTATGCCTGGGGCCCGCACCTCCCGCTGCTGCAGGCAAGACCGAGCACCGCCAGAGCTGGACGTGGCGCGGGGTAGAGAGGGTGAGTGCCGTGCCCCGCAGGGCCGAGAGTGGGGCGGACCAGGAGGAACCCTGGATGTTGCAGGCGCGAGATGAGGTAGCAGAGAGCTCGCCCCGGGATAGGGATGGGCAGCTTCTGCCTCTCCCTCTCTGTCTGGGGCATTATAGCCCGAATTCAAACATTTCTAAAGAGCCTGTCATGTGCCAGGCTCTGACCGGTGGCTCACGGGTTAAGAAGGAAAAGAACTTTGTGGTTTACTGAGCACCTATTTGGTGCCAAGCCCGCGGGCCCTAAACTTGTGCGCTTTCGTTTCCATGACAATGAGTTATCTCTATCTTCAAAGGAGAAACTGACTCAGTCACTTTAAGGACAGGCTCAGGGCGGCTGCACAGATGGCAGCGGCACTTAACCCTTTATGTTGGAGCCGATACCTGGATTCACAGGGTTAGCATTGATTGGGCCCATTATCTCATTTACTCTGGACATTCCTTTAAATACATAAAATGAGGGGGAGGGGTAGACTGCACTCAGGAAGATATAGTAAATGACGGTCAGAAAATGACACCAAGTTGTTCACAGTTCTCTTCACTCCCCCTCCTTCCTCAAACTATTTGTCTCTAGGCCTTGTCTGTTTTGTTTGAGACAGGGCCTCCTGCAGCCCAGTCTAGCCTCAAATTCACTAGTGGCTGGGGATGACCTTTGACTCCTGACCTCCTGCTTCTGCCTATTGAGTTCTGGGGTTGCAGGTGTGTGCCACCACATCAGATTCATTCAGCCCTGGGGATCAAGCCCAAGGTTTTGTGCACTCTCTGCAAGCACTCCACCTGCAGAGCCGTATCCCCAGCCCCCAGGCCTCATTTTTATCTATCTTTTGTTCATAGTCTCTGACCCACTGCAGGACCTTCACACTCAACCAAACCGTTACAGTGGCTGGTAGTGGCCTCCCAGCCCGGTCCCTCCTGAAACACAAGAAGGCCTCTCTACATCTCCATGTGGTGTTCCTCTGCTCTGCAACCATAAAACTGTTTGGTTTGCGACCTTTCCAGAGGCCCTTCCCTTAAATGACCATCTGCCAGAGACTGTCTACACTAGACCAGCAGCACTAATAATGACAATGGCATTTAGCATTATTAAAAAAAAAACCTCTCTTCATGGTTTTATTTCTGCTCTCCCATCTGCATGGAACTTCTTTGTTGTCTGGTTGCCCCATGCTTTCCACCACCAACTAACTCAACTCCTCCACACATCTCTCTAGACATCACCTCTGCCCTTCTTTCTAATTCAACTAGTATACCACATCCAAATGCGTGATGTCTTCTGAGACCCTAGCGGGGGCATCAGACTTGTTCCAGTAATGTATCAGTTGTATGGGTGAATTGGAATTCTTTACACAAGTTCAAAGTCATCTTTGAAACTATTCTGCCTCCATGAAGTCGTCAGCAAGTTACCCCCAAGAAAATCTGTATGTGCGATTCCGTAAATGATCTTGGGGTGTAAAACCACAAGCAATACAAATATGTGGTGGTGTTTTGATGAAAATGTAGAGTCTGTTCTTTCAAAAATGTTCAATTGCACCGAGGTGTCTTCAATAAAGGAAAATGTTGGTTTTTAAAGTAAAAGAAAGAAAGAAAGAAAGAAAGAAAGAAAGAAAGAAAGAAAGAAAGAAAGAAAGAAAATCTCTGTGTGTGTGTGTGTGCGCGCGCGCGCGCACACGTGCGTGTGTGTGTGTGTGTGTGTGTGTGTGTGTGTGTGTGTACTGGTGAGTACACATGCACTTGAGTAATGTAGAGGTCAGAGGACAATCTTAGGTGTTGTTCTTTAGGAGCTATCCATCCTTACCCACCCCGAGTCAGGGTCTCTCACGGCCTTGGAGTTCACCAAGTAGGCTAGGCTGGCTGGCCAGGGAGTCTCAGAGATCTGCCTGTCTCTGCTTCTCCAGGGATGAAATTACAAGCACATTCCACCATGCCGGGCATCTCTTTTGTCTGGAGAATGTTGTTCCCCGGCCCTGGAAGCCGCTTTTTGTCTCTGCATTCCTTCCTGTCTGGTCCTGACCCTTCTGACTAAGCATCTTTTTTTGTAACCTGGTCCTGATGCTTCCCGCTCCCCGGCGTTCCCTAAGGGGTAGCGGACTGATGCACATACTTCCCCACCTTTTTCCTGCCAGTCAGAGCCCTGAAAACCACATTTATCTCCAGGAGAGGAACCCCGCACAAATCGAATTGCTCAGTTAATCCCCTTCTATTCTAGGTCCAGTTTTGAAAGCAATTCTATGCCACGCCTTTTCTAAAGCCAGTGGTCCTCCCCCAGATGTGTCCTCTTCTGTAACTGGCTTATTTCCCTGCACACGTGCTCAGTCGTGCAGATATCACTAGCCTGTTAGGGTCTCTCCTGCTAGCAGAGGGGTTAAGATGGAAGACCATGACCTCTGGGCCTGGCATTGGCAGGCCTGATTCCCCAGATATGCTTGACATGGGAAAATGGTTTTCCATTTTTCTGGGCTGTGTTTTGTCTTCTGCAAAGTGGAGCTGCCAAAACTGGGCTCTCAGGACTCTGAGGAGAAGTACAGGGCCTGTGGGATGCCAGGTCCCCCAGAAAATCGAGAGATTTCCCCTCGCTTCCTCGTGCCCACGTGCCTGAGTGTGGGCATACCCAGGCGACAGCGTGCATGCAGAGGGCACAGGACAATCTCAGGGGTTGGGCCCCGCCTTCCACCTTGTCGGAGGCTCGGTCTCATGTTTGCTTCTGGCTGTCCTGGGAATTTCCAAGGAGTCCTGTGTCTCCACCTCCCGTCTTACCATAGGAGCTCCGGGATTGCAGACTCACACTACTGTCTCTGGCTTTATGTGAGTTCTAGGGATGCGGACTCAGGCTTCCACACAGCACAGAAAGTGCTCTACCCATGGAGTCATCGCCCCAGCCCTAGAAATTTTTATTTGAACATGAAAATTACCTTAAAATTAGAAAGCAAATTGAAAGTACAGTGTAATACCGACTCCGGTGGTATATACCTGTAATCCCTACGCTTGGGAGACAGAGGCTGAAAGGTCAGAGGTGTAAGAATTTTTCCAGTACATAGTGAATTCAGGTCAGCCTAAGAATACATGAGACACTGTCAAAAATAAATAAATAAACGTAGAGATATGCAGGCTGGGCATGTTGGCACACATTCACAATCCCAAAACTTGGGTAGCAAATGCCGGAGGATTACTGACAAGCTCCAGGCCAGCTGACTCTATCTACATAGTCACTTCAGGCTAGCCTGGGCTTCACAAGGAGACCCCGTCTCAAAAAAAAAAAGCGTAGTACAATCTGAGGTCCACGTGAGGACAAATGATTAGCAAACAGCAAGCTGATCACTTTTTGTATGTATTTCTGTGGTGTCTGTGTATGTGTGTATGGTGTGTGTTCACATGTATGTTAATGTGTAGGCATCAGAAGCCAGAAGTGAACGTCAGGTGTCTACCTCTTTGGTGTCCCCACTTCCAGCCAGGCTTCAGGGACCCACCTGTCCCCACACGTCCAGCACTGAGGGACACATGTGCACATCACCACACCTGGCTTTTATGTGGACGCTGGGGATCTAGCCTCGGGTCTTCATGATTGTGCAGCAAAGCCCTTTACCCCCGGAGTCATCTCCCCAGCCTCCAGCCGATGACTCTCGCCGAGATGGAATTTCCTCGGTGACAAAGTTATTTCCCACTGCGTTTCGGCCTCTATCAGCTTACACGTTGTCGTCTTAAAGAAACTGATCATTAGGTTTACTGCTGACAACCTCCTTTAGAGTACAACATGTCTGGAGAGTAAGGTCTAGAGTATTGTGCTCCAATGTAGGTATGTGTACCATTTGTATGCTATGCCAATGGAGGCCAGAAGAGGGAGTCGGAGCCCCTGAAATGCTAGCTACAGAGGGCTGCCATGTGGGTGTTGCCAACCTGAGTTCAATTCCCAAAACCCTCATGGTAGAAGGAAAGAACATACTCCTGGGACTTGTCCACTAACCTCCACATGGACTCTGTGATATACTTTGGTATGTGCAAACACACACACACACACATATACACAAACATACACACAAGCAAGCAATCAATATACATTAATAAGTAATACTAAAATTTGAGTCACAAATGTGAAAAACCTCACAGGGTTTCAAAAACTAGTGTTAAGTATTGTAAAATATGGAACTGGAGAGATAGCTCAGCAGTTAAGAGGACAGGTTGCTGTCAATTCAGGTTCAATACCCAGCACTGTGGTTCACACCGTCTATACTCCAGTTCTGATGTATCCATATCCCTCTTCTGGCCTCCACGGGCACCAGACACACACATGGTGCAAATACATACATGCAAGCAAAACACCCACACACATAAAATAAAAGTTAAAGTACATTTAAAAAACATGTTTCAAAGATTGTAAAATGTCTCACTAATGATTCCTTTGAAGATTACATGTTCAAATGACGTGATACATTGACCTAAATAACATTGACATTAATTCCACCTGCTTCTTTTTACCTTTTTCATGGGACCATGAGATCATTTTAAATGGCATATATATATGACTTGTGTCCTTTTCCTATCGGACAACGCTGTCCAATAATTCCCCACCACCACCACCACCATACGGGTCTGCCATGCCAAGGCTGACTGATCCTTTGGAGACGTGGAGACAGAAGAACAAACACCCTCAGATCTCTTCCCCTACTCCCCACATCCCACTCAGCAACTGCATCCTTCTCCTTGGCCCTCCAGGTGGTACAACAGCCACAGGCAAGGTGGAGCTTGCTGGCCTCCACGTCAATTACCAGGAGCCTGGCTCCGCCCCCCTGATCCCTGTAGCCGGTTCTTCAGATGAGGCTCAGACCTGAAGCAGCCTGGGCCAGAGGGCTGCCCTGCACTGCCCACCATGTTGAATGTTATGTTTGTTGATTTTGAAGGTCCTGCAGTATATATAGGTGAAAATAGAATCCTTCAGTATTAATCTCAGGACTGACTTCCTGTGTGTGCCTTCAGAAATGCTTGCCGAGACAAGCGCAGCCAGATCCTAGCTTCTGAGACCTCTCATTAGGTCATAATTTATCTTTAGACCTCTGTTCCTAGGCAGAGCCAAGAATGGGGAGGGAGAAAAAAAGGGGGGGGGAATTAAAATATTTCTCAGTAAGAAGACACCATGCTTTTCAACTCTCTGTCTTCACTTTGAAATCCTTTGTCTCTCTCTTCTGGGCAGTGCAGTGTTTCCAAATGGGCCCCAAACTTGAGATCCCAGAAAAGCGGGTGTCCTGAGAGCTCCATAGGAGCTGCAGCCAGCCCCTCTCTTCCAGGCCACCTCAGCACTTTGAGAAACTGGGAGAGGACTGCTTCTAATTTGCTTCCTGGAATTGGGGAAGGCAGGGTGTTTTCCATTAGAGAATTCTCACTGCCGTCAAAGCAGATTTTTCAACAGTCTTCAGCCATCTGCAAGCAAGCTCTCTTTAACCCCAGTCACCAGTCTGTCCCTTCTAAAGCCACACACAGGAGAATTGCCCTGTTGGAGCCGATCCGAAGGTCCTCTTCCGCTGAGAATGAGGCAAGGCATCACTCCAGGGTCTCCTGGTGGCGGTGAGGACTGTCAGCCTCAACTGAACTGCAGTTTTAGAACTTGGGTCTCTACATTCTCAGTAGCTAAGTGTGGCTCTGTCAACCACAAATGCAACAGAATCATGTTGGTATTTTGTGGATTATGAGTGACCATTGCATCCAAAGCCACTTAATTCATATTGAACATACACTGTATATGGCACTGTATTAGGCTCCAGTGTTACAGGGAGGGACAGGCAGGGCTCCCACTTCCCCAGATCTCCCAGTAGGAAGAAACAGAGGTGAGTCATGACCACAATTGGGTGATGTGCATTGAAAGGCAGGCAGGACAGGGCAGCCCAAGAGCATTGTGGGTCAGATACCTTACTTAGACTATGGGCAGTGCTCCCCAAGGAGATGAGACTAGACCTGAGGCTTCAAGGATGAGGTGGGCAGCTGAGAGGACTTCTGGGGATCAGGTTAGGAATGGAGGGGGGCAGGTAGTCAACTGCAGTGTTTAGAGTGTCAGCCCCTCGGCTCGATGTTTAGAAGTGTAATCTCATTCTTGACACAGACTCTGTAGGTTAAAAAATGGCATTGTGTCCATGAAATAGTTAAGAAAACACGTGACTGGTTTTCCCAGGGCTCTTTACCACTGAGGAAAGAATTGTTTAGTTTATTTGAGATCTTCAGATCTCCAAGCGGAGATTGGTCAGCACCTGGACCTCACAGCCTCACTCAGAGGCCCAGACAATCATTCCTGGCATTTGCAACCTACAGACCACATTCCAGAAAAATACAAGCAAGGCCAGTGTCCCCACCTCTGTCCCTTCTCATGTCACAGTCTTGGCAGAAGAACCCTAGGATGACTGTGGCTTACAATAAGCTTTGGTTTTACTCAATTACCGGGCAAGCCTCAATGAAACATTTCACTATTCGGATAAGAGTTTATACTGTATCAAGCTGAAAATAGAAAAATAAATAAATTAATAAAAAAACTGGAAAAAAAAATGAGCCAGAGGGAAGTATGGAGGGAGAAGGCTCTTGCCCTACTGTGGGCTGCAGGCTGGAGCCATGGGCTCCCAGGGCTTTCCTGGAACATGCACATTCATGGAGCCATGGGCTCCCAGGGTTTTCCTGGAACATGTGTATTCATGAATCACTAGCTACTTTCCTGAGAAGCCAGAAGCCCAGGACTGAACAGATTAAAACCAGACTTCAGAATACATCCAAGTTTAACACCTCATGAGTCCATTTCTGGGATTTAACTATCGTTATTTTTCCCTTTAGCAAGAAGACTCTATGAAGCCTTTCTTCCCATCCCATTCCCAGAAAGAACAATTTAGATGACAGTGTTTAAAAAGGTAAGGGGGTGGTGATGGTTAATTTCTTTTTTTTTTCTGACCAATTGAACCTCTCTTTGTGGAATATTTGCTGTACGTGTAGTATTCTGCAAGCTCAGCCTCAGAGACAGGGACAGAAAGACAGACCTTTGTCTAAGCAATCCAAAGGACAGTTTCTGTCTCGGCCCAGGTATGAAAAAAATGGGTGGAAGAGAGAAAAATTGCTTGAATTAATGGTTTCCATGTCCTCTGGCTCTTAGATCCCTTTTTCTCTCCCCACAGACTCTCTGAGTCTCAAACATGTATTTTTTTAAGGTGTGTGTGTGTGTATGAGTGTGTGTGTGTGTGTGTGTGTGTGTGTGTGTGTACACCTCATATATGAGGGTACTCTCAGACGCCAGATGAGGATGTCAGATCCCATGCAATTACAGATGATTGTGAGCTGCCCAATATAGATGCTGGGAATCGAACCCAGGTCCTCTGGAAGATCAGAAGGCACTCTTAACCACTGAGCCGTCTCTCCAGCCCCAAAGTAGCTAGTTCTTAAATATCTGAATATGCTTGAAAGTTTGTAAACAGGTGGCCAGCTGTGGTCCTGTGCTCATGGCATTTGGGAATGGCAGGGGTGATAAAGCCAACACCGACAAGTGGTTGTAAAAGCGAGGGAAGAAGCGAAGAGCCAGGACTGAGAGCTGCCTCAAAGAGGGGGTCAGGGAATGCCTGCAAGAAAGACCGAAAGTTGAGCCCGGGGACAAGCTACTAAGTTAGGAGCAGAGGGGCTGGACCATGGCCTGATAGAGGCCCTGTCGCTGGCCAACAAGCAAAGGAAGAGAGGAGCAGAGGCTGGGGTGAGGCTGAGGCCCGGTCATTTAGGGCCTTGTGGAGTCTGTTAGGGGTTCCTGTGTTTGCGGCCTACAGCCAAAAGCTACTGGACCAGCTTGAAGAATGAGGTGTCTAAAGGATGGTTTTCAACTCTGGCTGCGGCATACGAAAAAGGCTGGAAGTCGTGGAGTATGCACAGGAGTGGAGGGTGCTGAAAGTCCAAGAGAGAAATGAGTGACGGGATGAGGGGGGCTTTGCAAACCCCAACCCTGACGTCTTGACTAGGCTCCCAGCTAGACCCCACACCATGACACTCCAGAGGGGTTTGTGGTGGGAGTCAGGGCCCTGGATGACCCTGTCCATTGAAGTAGACACTTTTCAAAGAAAAGGAGATATTTTGTTGTTTTGTTCTCTCCCCCCCCCCCCGTGTGTGTGTGTGTGTGTGTGTGTGTGTGTGTGTGTGTGTGTAATTTTATTTTATGTATATTGGTATTCTACCTGTACGATATGTTTGTGTGAGGATATAGGATCCCCTGGAAATGGAGTCACAGACAGTTAGTTGTGAGCTGCCATGTGGATGCTGGAAATTGAACCCAGGTCCTCTGGAAGAACAGCCAGTGCTCTTAACCGCTGAGCCATCTCTCCAGTCCCCTTTTTTTGTGTGCCTTTGAAACAAGTTTCCATGTAGCCAAAGCTGGCCTTGAACTTGCTTTGTAGCTGAGGATAACTTTGAACTCCTGATCCTTCTGCCTCCACCTGAGTGCTGTGATTACAGGTGTGCACCACCACACCCCAGAAGACAAGAGGTTTTCCTCAAGTATCTGATTACCGAAGTATCCTGAGAAAGCAGAAATGTCACTTTGCCATTTTCAGGGTCATGTGGCATGCATGTGTATAAAGCTGTAAAATAGAACACAACATCAAAGAATGCCATGTGTGGCTTTGGCATGTGCTTCAAGGTCTCTTCTATAATCTGGGATGCTAGGGAAAACATCTCAGCAAAGCTGACAGCTTGGGAAGCATTTTTATATCGGGGCAGCCAATGCAAAGTTCAAATAGAACTTCTGCCACTAACTAGTTGTGTAAACATGAGCAAATTGCCTCTCTGGGAGGAAGTTACGGAAGGGAGAACGGCAATATGGGGGAAGCATGATCACTAGCGATAGCTGGCCACGGGTAAAGCCTACTCCCTGGGTATGACAGTGGGCAAACAACTTCACCTCTTAGAACCTTGGTTTCTTCCTTTGAAAACTAGGATGATTTTTGCCTTTGTAGGGCTTATTGTACCTTCCCAGTAATGCAAAGCAGGTAAGGAGCTTCATGCAGACCCTGGAACATTGCGGGTGCTTAATAATGTCAGTTTGGCCGGGCGTTGGTGGCGCACGCCTTTAATTCCAACACTCGGGAAGCAGAGCTAGGTGGATCTCTGTGAGTTCGAGGCCAGCCTGGTCTACAAAGCGAGTTCCAGGAAAGGCGCAAAGCTACACAAAGAAACCCTGTCTCAAAAAAACCAAAATAAATAACTAAATAAATAAAAATAATGTCAGTTTGTCTCTGCCTCAGTATCATCTGTAACTGAAGGAGTTGGATTTGACACCCTCCCCAAGTTGGTACTATGTTTATGTCAAAGGCCGTGGGAGAGTTACTCCATCTAGATGATCGGAGGCTTGCTATCTTCTAAGCATGCTATCCCTGTCCATTTTCTCACCAGGGCCATTGTGTGGGTGGTGGTGTGAGTGTGGAGCTCACGGGGGAGCAGAGCTATTTGGAGTGTTGTTTTTCTTGGAGGTGCCTGGGAAGCTCTCCCTTCAACTCTGGAAGCAAATCTAGTCCCCTGCCTTTCTTTCCAAAGCTATTCCTGGCTCCAGCTGCAGGAATGCCTCTGGGGCTGTAGAAACCTTCAGGCTCCAGTTCCAGAAAAAAATAAAACTAAAACATCTCCATGTGTGTCCCAGAGCAGCCCGCCCCCTAGGCTCTGGGGCCTGCCCAGCCAGCTGTCACTGAGAGGCCATTGACCCCTCTCTGTCAGAGAACATTAGACAGGAGAGAGCAAGTGTCCCCCCCCCCTCCAAGGTCCTGTGGCTGTACTTTGGGGCAGAATAGAGAACACTGTGATAGATATTTCCCTGTGCCCACTCCGGTCTGTTTCTTTGCTGTGACTTTAGCTGTTCTTGGAGTTCCCATCTACTTGTAAAAGTCACTCCGCCTCCCTCCCTTCTCCCTTCCTCCACCCTCCCTCCCTTCTCCCACCCTCCCTTCCTTTCTCGCTAATCTGAAATGTTCATAGGTCACAAATTTCCAGATCATTTTAAAACTGCTTGGAAAATTGATTTCCATTCTGTAAGACTTCCAGGTCTGTTTCGGCTCCTAAATAACAGGGCAGGGGAATGTTGCTCAATGGCTGAGCGCTTGTCTAGAACACACGAGGCCCGGGGTTCAAGCCCTAACTCGGGAAAAAAATCCAAATTACACCAGCCCATTTTTCACAACTCTCATCTCATTTAGCAGGAGGAGGAAAGAGAAAAAGGGACCTGAGGCGTGTCTGGGCCATTTTTCCAGAAGCATCTGTCACTGGTGTGATACTAACACGCATGATTTATTATGCTAAGCAAGCCTGGTACAAGAAGTACAATCAACCAGGCAGTGGTGGTGCATGCCTTTAATCCCGGCACTTGGGAGGCAGAGGCAGGAAGATCTCTGTGAGTTCGAGGCCAGCCTGGGCTACAGAGTGAGTTCCAGGAAAAGGCGCAAAGCTACACAGAGAAACCCTGTCTCAAAAACAAAACAAAAAAACAAAACAAAACAAACAAAAAACAACAACAACAAAAGAAGTACAAACAAGTATGTTCGCCAATGTTTGCATCCCTCTGTCCCTTTATAAACAAACCCCAGTCAGTGAGGGGAGCTCGGGCTAGCCTGAGAAACTTAGTGAGACCTTGTCTCAAAAGAAAAGGTAAGAAGGGAGCTGGGGGTGCAGCCTAGTGGTAGAGCACTTATCCGGTATGGGTGAAGCCATGGGTTCACTCTCTAGTACTGAAAAAAGATCTCCTGACCTTGTTCCAAGGGGAACATCCAAAGACAGTCCCAAAGCCTTTGCAGTTATCAGCATCAAGACCAAAGCAGGGTGGGAAGCAAAGGGGGTGAGGGGAGGGGCTGGGGGGCAGGTAGTAGGTTCTTTCTACGTTTCAGCTACTTGGATGAATGACAGCAAAATGGTGAACGGCTTGCTCTCAAGACCCTGCAAAGTGTATCTGAGCACAGGATTCAACCTTAAGATACACTGACATTGCCGGTTGGTGGTGGTACACACCTTTAATTCCAGCGCCCGCCCAGGAGGCAGAGGCAGGCAGATCTCTGAGTTCAAGGCCAGCCTGGTTGGTCTGCAAATCAAATTCCAGGACAACCAGAGCTACACAGAGAAACTCTGTCTTGGAGATATATATATATATATATATATATATATATATGATGATACTATCTAGATTAGTGTTCCTTCACCTTCCCAATGCTACAACCCTTTAATACAGTTGCTCATGTTGTGGTGACCCCCAACCATAAAAATATTTCCATCATAACTGTAATTTTGCTACCGTTATGAACTGTAATATAAATATGTTTTTCTAAGGTCTTAGGCAACCTCTATGAAAGGGTTGTTTAAACGCCCCCCCAAGGGGGTCAGGACTCACAGGTTGAGAACCACTTGTCTAGCTGGATGTGTGTGATGCAGAGAAGAGAGACAGACAGAATTGAATTGCACCCACGCCTCCTTTTCCTGAAGCCTTTGGACTGACTAGTAGCGTGTCAGAACCACGTCCACTCTCACCTGCCAGCACCCTTTTGTCCCCACAGGTAGCCACCATGATCTCCTGGGTGCTCTTGGCCTGTGCCCTGCCGTGTGCTGCTGACCCGCTGCTTGCCGCCTTTGCTCGGAGGGACTTCCAGAAAGGTGGCCCTCAACTCGTCTGCAGCCTGCCTGGTCCCCAAGGCCCCCCTGGCCCTCCAGGAGCACCAGGATCCTCAGGAATGGTGGGAAGAATGGGTTTTCCTGGTAAAGATGGCCAGGATGGCCAGGACGGAGACCGGGGGGACACTGGAGAAGAAGGTAAGAGACCTATACCTGCCCTCTTGTCCACCCAGAGTTGACAACACCTGTCGTGAGGGATGATTCAGAGCTCCTAAAGCTAGTACCCATCGATACCTCTTCATAACCAAATGGAAGAGAACAGATGGAGACTCTCAGTCCTGTGTTCCTGCCTCTGCCGAGGATTTGAATTTGCTAAGTGGGAGGGTGAGCAAGCCTGGGAGCTGTTATTCAAAGTGTTTGGTTTGTAGGTGACAGCAGCCAAACTAACAGGCCCGAATAAGATTACTTGACTCAGGACTGCGAAGACTAAAAGCTGAGCTTTAGGAATGGCTTGGCCCAGAGTTTGAACTCTTTCTATCAGGGCTCGTCTCTTCCCTGTGTGTTGATTTCATTCCCCTAGAAGCTGGATGTTCCGAAATGGCACCTGATACATTCAGGTCTCCCTTTCTATGGCTTCATCTATACCCATTTTTCACCTTTTTTAAGGGAGATGTGGTACCATTTGCCTAGGTTGGATCCTATGCCACCCCTGGATGCTTTTGAGTGGGGAATGAAAGTACTTGGTCATTGTAGTTGACAGCCCCTTGGGGACCCACCAAGAGTAATGATCTGTAGGGGATCAGAGTGAAACATTTTCACAGTGGACAGTAGGGGATCAGGTAGGCAAAGGACAGATTGGATACCCTCTTCAGGTTCCTTCCACTTTGATATTCCTTCTAGCTATGACTTTTCTCCTCTGCTCTTTGTCAGCATCCTCTAATGTACATCTGAAACATAGGGAAATTATAGCAGTTTCTTTCTCAGTGCTAGTGAGTAAACCCCGGAAAACCCCGGACCTTGTGCAGGTTAAGTGCATGTTCCACCCTGCCAGCCCCACGATAGTTTTTACTTACATGGTGTTTTAACACTGACAAGACATTTTGAGTAAGTCATTCATCAGATCATCAATACTGTCCCCATCCTGTAAAGCAAATGCACTTATTATTCCACGTTTCAAATGAGGAGACTAAGAGTCAGGGTAGCAAGGTTGAGGTGAGCATGTCATAGCTGCTAGCCTTAAACTCTGAATACTAATTTTGACGAGTGACTTAACCTCCCCTAACCTCAGTGTCCCCATATCTACAATAGTGTTGCCAACAGTACCTACCTCACCAGAGCGGAAGGCAAGAACTGTATGAAGCTCTAGTCTTGAAGTCCTTGTTACAGTGTTACTCACCCCTAACCTGATTGCTGAACTTAGATTCCAAACCCAAGGTGTTTCCTATCACACAAAACCAACTCCTCCAAGTGCACCTCTTCCTAGGAGAAGACTTCAACAATAATGGAAATGCTTGGACCCAAGTTGGTCCTGCAGGGTGCCAGGCACTGGATGGCACCATCCCGCATCCTTTGACCCCATGGCATATTGGGGTCGAGCAGGGCCTGCCAGAGCCTTCCTGGAGATGTGCCTGTGGGTCCGGTGAGAGATGGTCTCTGTCAACCTCTCTCCTTGATCAGCAGCAAAGAGAGAGCAGGCCACAGACTCTTTAGGTCATCTCTCCTGCCAGAGGTCAAGCGACCGAGAAAGAAGGCCGTGTTGAGAGGTAGAGAGGGAGCAGCCGGATGTGTGTAACCCGATCAAATCCAGGTCACTTTGGGACCAGAGCAGGATAACGTCTAGCCACACCCCACAACTGACAAACACAAATCCATCTCTACAAAGGTCTCAGGAAGGAAAGTTTCCTGAAGCCTTTCAGAAGGTAACGAAGGAGGCAGATCACACAGCCTGAGTTGGAAGTTCCTGCCAGCTTCCCTAACCGCATCCCTGGGAAAGAATGCCGAGCCAAAGTGGTTGTCTCCGTTCTTCCTGTTCCTGTTCTCCTAGTTTTTGTTCATCTTAGTTTTTAAATTTTCATTGTTTACTTATGTGCCTATGTATGTGTGAATGCTCATGTATGTGCATGAGTGAGTGTGTGTGTGTGTGTGTGTTCCTATGCATGTGAGTGCCCATGAAGGCCAGATGAGGACACTGAGGCACTTAGAACTGGAGTTACAGGTGTCGATGGACTTTTCTTTGGGCCGCTGGCTCACAAAAAAATGAGACTTATTTTTAATTCACAGAGACTTATTATTAATTATGAAAGCTCGGCCTTAGCTTAGACTTGTTACTAACTAGTTCTTGTAACTTAAATTAACCTGTATCTTTTAATCCACATTCTTTTACGTGACACAGTTACCTTTACTCTGTACTGCCCATCCTGCTTCCTCTCCATTGGCTGGCGACTCACCTTCTTCCCAGCGTTCTCTCTGCTTCAAAAGTCCTGTCTTGCTATTGGTCATTCAGGTTTTTTGTTGTTGTTTTTTCTTCTCTTTCTTTCTTTTTTCTTTTTCTTTCTTTCTTTCTTTCTTTCTTTTTTGTTTGTTTGTTTGCTTGTTTGTTTGTTTTTGGTTTTTTGAGACAGGGTTTCTCTATGTAGTTTTTGTGCCTGTCCTGGATCTCGCTGTAGACCAGGCTGGCCTGGAACTCACAGAGATCCTCCTGGCTATGCCTCCAGAGTGATTAAAGGTGTGTGCCACACCCGGCTGGCCATTCAGTTTTTTTATTAAACCAATCAGAGTGACACATTTTCACAGTGTACAAAAAGATTATTCCACAACAGAAAGGTGGTTGTGAGCTGCCCAATGTGGGTGCTGAGACCCGAACTCTGGTCCTCTGCAAGTGCTCTTGACGGCTGAACCATCTCCCCAGCCCTTCATTTCCATTGTTATCAAGGTCCTGACTAGTTTTATCTGCATTTTCTCTCCATTTGTCATTTATCTCCTTTTGGTGTTAAGCGTGTGCTCTACCACTGACCTACATGTCCTACCCTCATTTCATTTATTAATTGTATACGTAAACGGCTTTGTATATTAGTTGCATAAGTAAATGCGCCTTGTATTTTTAGATACCTAGAGAAAAGTCAGGAAGGGCGCACACCTGGATGATGTACAGTTGTGTCTAGAAAGCGAGAGGGAGATGAGAAGTGTTTAAGGAGGACTCCTCATGTATTCGTGCCATTTGAATTTATCACCATGACACTGTATCTGTGTCCCACTCATACAGTTTAAAAAAATGGTTCCTGGCAGGAGAGATGTTTCCATGCTTAAGAACACTGGTTGCTCTTCCCGAGAATCTGAGTATGGTTCTCAGAACCCATGTGGCGGCTAACATCCATCTGTAGCTCCAGTTCCAGGAGATCCGATGCCTTTTTCTAGCCTTAGGAACCACATAGGCTCCAGGCACACAGGTGGTACACAGACCTACATGCAAGCAAAACATCCATAAACATAAAATAAACATTTTGAAAAATGGCTCCTGAAAATTAGATATTCAATAAGAAAATGCTATTTGGGAATCTATTTCCCAATTAATTAAAGTAATAAAAGTTTAAATATATGACAGTAAACTCAGGACTAAAATATAGTGTTTTAGGGTCCTCTAGGGGAACATATATACTGTCTTAGTCACTGTTCTATTGCTGTAAAGAGACACCATGACCAAATGTGCTGGCTAGTTTTCTGTCAACTTGACACAAGCTAAAGTCATCTGAGAGGAGGAAACCTCAATTAAGAAAATTCCTCCATGAGCTAGGGTTGTAGGCAAGTCTGTAAGGCATTTTCTTAATGAGTGATTGATGGGGGAGGGCCCAGCCCATTGTGGGTAGTGCCATCCCTGGGCTGGTGGTCCTGGGTCTATAAGAAAGCAGGCTAGGGCTGGAGAGATGGCTCAGAGGTAATGAACACTGCCTGCTCTTCCAGAGGTCCTGAGTTCAATTCCCAGCAACCACATGGTGGCTCACAACCGTCTGTAATGAGATCTGGCGCCCTCTTCTGGCCAGCAGGCAGTAGTACACTGTATAAATAAATAAATAAATAAACCTTTAAAAAAAAAAAAGAAAAAGAAAAGAAAAGAAAAGAAAAAGAAAGCAGGCTGAGCAAGCCAGTCAGCAGCACTCCTCCACGGCCTGTGCATCAGCTCCTGCCTCCAGGGTCCTGCCCTGTTTGAGTCCCTCTTCCCTCGATGATGAACAGTGCTGTGGAACTGTAAGCCAAATAACCCCTTCTCTCCCCAAGTTACTTTGTCATGCTGTTCATTGCAGCAATAGAAACCTTAACGAAGACACCAAGGTAACTCTTCTTTTAAAAAAACAAAAAACAAAAAACAAACAAACAAAAGACCGCATTTAATTGGGGGCTTTCCAGTTTCAGAGAGTTAGTCCATTATCATCACAGCAGGGAGCATGGGCAGGAGGCATGGTGCTGGAGAAGCAGCCAACAGCTCTGCATTCTGATCCTCAAACAGAGAGAGAGCCGCTGGGCCTGGAGTGGGCGTTTGAAACCTCAAAGCCGTCCCTAATAACACGGCTCCTCCCACAAGGCCACACCTTCTAATGCTTCCCTGACAGCTCACCACCTGGAGACTAAGCATGAAAATAAATGAGCCTATGGGGGCCATTCTCGTTCAAACCACCACATTCCCCTCCCTGGCCCCCATAGGCTTGGAGCCATATCATAATGCAGAATGAATTCAGCCCAACTTGAAAAGTCCCTATAGTCTATCAGTTTTAAGACTGTTTAAAAGTCCAGAGTCTCCTGTGTGACACCAGGCCATCTCTTAACTGTAACCCCCTGTAAAATCAAAAATCAAAAAGTACACTGCATATTTCCATCATGCAGTGACACACAGAATATACATTACCGTGCCAAAGTGAAGGAAGGGGAGCATAATGAGGAAATACTGGACCAAAGCAAGAACAGAAACCAGCATGGCAAACTCCAAATTCTGCATCTCCATGTCTGATGTCAAAGTGTTTTCCAATGCCTTCCAGCTTTGTTGACTGCAATCATTACAAACAGGATTTTTTGATACGCTTACATGATACGGGCTGGACAGTCCAAAATGACCATATGCATGACAGAAAGGCTGATAACTCAGTAGCTGCTCAGTCCACGAGGCTGCATACCTCAGCAGTCCCAGTCTGGCAATGAAGGCCTGGAGGGATTCCTGGAGGGCCACAAGTCTTCAGTCCACAGTGGACGGCTGGAGAGGCTGGTAATGTCAGCAAAGGGTGGTCACAGCAATAGGAACAGGGTGGATGCACTCACCAGCTGGGAGTGAAAGCAGACAGACAGAAGCAGCAACCTCTCCTCAGATCTCTTTCTGTCTGGGACACAGCCAGGAGGTGCTGTCCACTCTGGGACACTGTCCTCCTTGTTCAGTTTACTCCTTCTCTCACAGACCTGCCCGGTGGCGTGTCTCATAACTGATTCAGATCCAATCGAGTTGACAACCAAGATTAGCATCACACAGTGAAATGCCTACATACTACATAGAGGAAGCAAAGTGCCTTGTCAGGGTGAAAAAAAAAACTGCTATGGGGTTGGGGATTTAGCTCAGTGGTAGAGCGCTTGCCTAGCAAGCGCAAGGCCCTGGGTTCGGTCCTCGGCTCTGGAAAAAAAAAACCTATCTTATGAGTATTCAGAGACGGGTAATGCCTGGTGGGCACTCACCAACCAAAGACAGAGCGCCTGTGTGGCCTGGGCAGGCGTCTCCATGATGGGTAAGGTGACCTGCTGACATCCTACACAACCTAAGTCAGAAGCTCATTTTTTAGTAAAAGGGGGACCTGTAGGGCCCTGGCCCCCGTTTTGGGTAACTGTTGCCTTGCTTGCTGACCTTGACCTTGATATCCTCCATATGCTAATTTCCTGCCGGGTTCTACCCTCCTGAATGCTTAAGGGAAGACCCTTGTCTGTGTATCCTGCATAATGGGCGTTAACAGCTTAGATGCAAGATTGTAAAACATCAGTAGCGAACTTGTGCCCTCTGGGGTTCTCCTATTGTGCTGTAAGCCTGTATTTAAGACCTCCTCCCTCCTTCAATAAATGGCATTCAGCATTAAAAAAAAAAAAAACTGCTAAAAAGTCTCCCCCCAGCCCCACTTCAGTATATGTGACTATCGTTGCCCTGTGTCTGGCGATGCTCAGATGTTCATTAGCGCCAGCCCCTCTCAGGACCAAGGCCTTTGATGGGCATTTGACATGTCTTCCACAACCCTGCCATTCTGCCAGTGCACAGCTGTGTTAAGATACAACCCCAACCCCCTTCCATACATGTTTCGCTTCAAATCTGTTGAAGAGCCAGGCCTGGTGGCTTTCCTGGAATCCCAGCATGTGGGAGGTAGGAGAAGAGTCAGCAGAATAAAGCCAGCCTTGGCTTTGCAGCACCTTCACACCAGCCACAGGCCACGTGAGACCGTCTCAAATGCAATACATAAAATTTTGTGTTCAAGAGTCATTAAGTACAAATGTTTCCTATGGAATCGCTGGCCCAAAAATGCTGTCTGTAAGGAAAATGTATTATTTTATGAAATATCAGTCTTAAAAACCAAGAAGTATTCTCTGAGTAAATATTTGGGGATGTTCTGCAGGGTTTATCAGCTGACGTTTAACATTGAGAGGGTGTTTGCCAGGCACTGTCCTGTGCACTGAGAGAACCCAGGGACTGGTGGCACTGTTGTTCTCTTGGCACCTGGAAGTTTCTGGCACCCACTGCTGTTTCGGCTCAGTGGACTTCACAGTGGTCTTTATGTGGCATATAAATCCACCTCCTTCTTCTTGTTTTCCTGAAACAGTCTCATGTAGCCCAGGCTGGCCTCAAACTCACGATGTAGCCAAGATGATCTCGAACTCCTGATTTCCCCCCCCCCACACACACACACACACTGTTCTAGGAATACAGGAGTACACCACCACGTCTAGTTTTGTGCAGCACTGAGGATTGAACCCGTGAGTTCACACATGCTAGGCAAGCACTCTACCACATGAGCTATATCCCCAGCCCAGTGAATTAGTCTGCTGCCCTGATTCCCAGGGCTCCCGAAAGGCATCGCAATACTGGTTTCCCTGAAAAAACCAGGAGAAGCACCTCTGGTCATGCCTTCGGCGTTTGTACCCTCCTGTGTGCCCCCAAGCCTTCTCATTCTCTCCAGCCACGGGCCCTGCCCAGGTTTTCCAGGTCCCTTATAAAACCAGCTGTTCTGTCTTTCCAGGTCTACCTGGCCGGACAGGTAACCGTGGAAAACAAGGACCAAAGGGCAAAGCTGGGGCCATTGGGCGGGCTGGCCCTCGAGGACCCAAAGGGGTCAACGGTACCCCAGGGAAGCATGGCACACCAGGCAAGAAGGGACCTAAAGGCAAGAAAGGGGAACCTGGGCTGCCAGGTCCCTGCAGCTGCGGTAGTAGCCGGGCCAAGTCGGCCTTTTCGGTGGCGGTGACCAAGAGCTATCCACGGGAGCGACTGCCCATCAAGTTTGACAAGATTCTGATGAATGAGGGTGGCCACTACAATGCATCCAGTGGCAAGTTCGTCTGCAGCGTGCCGGGGATCTACTACTTCACCTATGACATAACGTTGGCCAACAAACACCTGGCCATCGGCCTAGTGCACAACGGCCAGTATCGCATTCGGACTTTCGATGCCAACACCGGCAACCACGACGTGGCCTCGGGCTCCACCATCCTAGCTCTCAAAGAGGGTGACGAAGTCTGGCTGCAGATCTTCTACTCAGAGCAGAATGGACTCTTCTACGACCCTTACTGGACCGACAGCCTCTTCACAGGCTTCCTCATCTATGCTGACCAAGGAGACCCCAATGAGGTATAGATAAGCTGGAGATGAGTTTCCGGAGATGGGTGCTGATGGAGGAAGACCCCTGGACTGGGGCTGGGGTCTGGCAGTCTAGGGAGTTTCTGTCCCCAGGCTGGCCTCCTCTGTTGCTGCTTTAAAAAAAAATCATTAAATCCAAGCTTTTGATTCATTATTTATCTGTTTGCTCGCTATCTGTTGAGTAACAGGCACTGGGCTAAACTCTGTGAGTTACAGACACCAATAGTCAAGACAGAGTTCCTATCCTCATGGGAAATACAGTTCGCAAATAAACAGAAAACAATATAATTATTCTACCACATGGAAACAGGCATATGGAGGTAGCTGAAATATTTATCTTTATTTAGAGTTCATCACTTAGGTCTACTTATACACAGGCATGCTTTTTAAGTGGAAAACTTAGAGATTTTGACTTACATGCATACCCTGTACTATCGCACAGATCAGGAAGAAACCGGTACCACACCCACCCCTGTCTGCTGCAGCTCTCTGGGATTCCTTCAAGCCAGAGCAGTTGCTCCTCCGCTTGCTTACATTAGGATTATGTCTGAAACACAGTAAGTTTAAAATATTGTTCAGTTACAGATACATTCCACAGGGCACGTCAGGGTCTAGCCACACAGCACATGTTAGAGCAATTGTTCACCCTGATGGGTCGCCCACTCCCAATGCCCTGCATTGTGACAGCCACTGTCCTACACATATTCAGTGAGGGGAAAGATCAAAACTCCAGGTAGTTTCTACGGAATGTGTATTAGTTTTTGCACCATCATAAAATCAAAACTTCATAGGCCAAAGCATTGTAAATTAGAAACCATATGTGCACGGCAAAGCTGGGCACTGCAGCAGGACACAGGGCAATGGGAAGAATTGAAAGGATTGTTCCCCAAGCAAACGACCTACCTGCAGGTACAAACGCCCTCTCTGCCCAGGGAAGAGCGGGGCGCACTTGAGGCCAGAAGAATTGGGATGTTGGGAGGATGAGACTCTTGAGGCTAGGAGATCACACAGACCCTCACAGGCATAGCCAAGTTCCTTCCACTTAAGAAAACGGATTTACCCTGAGTATAGTAGCTTATGCTGTATTCCAGCATTCGCCCGGCTGAGACAGGAGGATTGCATTGAGTTCAAAGCCAGTTTAGGCTGAGTGTGAGACTGTCTCAAAAAAAAAAAAATTATTATCAGGATGCAGATGGAGTGTGACATTAAATGGGGGCAATTTCCCCCCCTGAAACAGGGTTTCTCTGTGTAGCTGTGGCTGTCCCGGAACTCGCTCTGTAAACCAGGCTGGCCTCAAACCACAGAGATCTGCCTGCCTCTGCCTCCCAAGTGCCGGGATAAAAGGCATGTGCCACCACTGCCCAGTGGGGATAACCTTGAACCTTCACAGAGCAAGAGTACAGTCCTTTAAGAACCTGGGCATTTTAATCGTCCCACTGCTCAGTCAGTGATGTGGAGCAGGATATCCCTGCATGCCTGCTGACAGGAATGAATAGCACTGAGGTAAGTCTACCCTGGTCCGACTGTTTTCACTTGTGCGGGGCCTCCATGCAAGAGACTGGTGTAGTCAATTGCTGGAGTTTCCTGATAGAGCCTCAACTCTCAAGCAATTGGCTCTCACTGCCCCCTGGTGGATATCCATGGGAAAGCAAGTACCCCTGGGTTGATCCTGGGGAGTGTGGACCCAATGTTAATAAAACAGGATTTACTTAATTGTCCTCACTGAGTCACAAATGGCATGGGAATGGGGAGGGTCTAGAAACCTGGCAGGACTCTGTGGCCCAAACAGATCAACATGTGGTCAAGGATCTTGTCCAGGGCCCTCATAGATGGGTCAACCTCTGAGATGGAGCGGCACCCCCATTTGTAAACAGTTTTTTTTTCCCTTTCCTTTCTTTAAAAACTTGTTTTACCAGGCATGATGGTGAGCACCTTTAATCCTAGAACTCAGGAGGCAGAAGCAGGTGGATCTCCATGAGTCTGAGGACAGCCTGAGCTACGTAACAAATTCCAAGCCTAGGGCTACACAGTGAGACCCTAATCCTTCATCCTATCCCTGGCTGCTTCTTGAGGGTCTGGTGAACCAGGGACTGTCTTTGGGTCTTCCCATTATGTAGGCACTGAAGAAGAAGCAGAACAGTGCATCTTTGTGCCATAAAATGGTCTTTGGTCCAAACTTCTCTCATTCAATACACTCTCTGATGGGCAGCTACCCCCATGTATTAGCCTGGAGAACCCCAACTCTGATCAGGACATTGCAGGGAGCTTCCAGCCCAGACAGACAGACAGACATTGGGTTTCTCCTGATGAATACATGTTGTACTCCATGTACTAGGGCTCTTCCTGTGCAGGATTATGATCAAGATTATGACAGGAGAGAATGAGACACACACAAATCTCACACACAAAGTTTAAATGACAAAAAAAAGCTCAACACTCAATACCGATAATATTTTAATACAGAATGTTCATAAATCAAAAATAATGCAAAAGCAAAGAGAAAAAGTTTCAGTAAAGATGGGATCTGACAGGGCTGGGATTCTGGTGAGATAAAGGGGGAGGGAGAGAAAGGAAGGGAAGGGGAACAGAGAGAGAGGGGAGAGGGGGGTAGTTCTACAAGTACAGACTGCATCAAAGCTGCATTGAAGCTTTGACATCCCACCCAGCCCCATCCCCACACCCACACCCACCCCATCCCACCCTCCACCCCCACCATAATAGGAAGAAACCGCCTCCTTGCTGCATGTGATCCTTACTTGGGCCACTAGAGGGCGCACACCTACCACACAACCTCCCACAAGCCGCAGGCGACTGGAAGAACCAGCAGGCCTCTGCAGCAGGCGGTTTCTTAGATTCAGAGCCCCAGACAAAAGCCAAGGTTCTAGGGTGGTCATGATCTTGTGCTGGAAAAAGAAAAAAAAAGAAAAGGAATAAAATTAGTCCCACCTATTCCTAACATTTGCACTCAGGGCAGAGTTTGGGGCACCCTGTGTGTGGCAGAGACAGCCTGAGACGTGCAAGAACACCTACCTGCTCTTGCAAAGCAAGAACGCTATCCAGTCCTGAGTGTCTTTGGGTCCCTTGTGTGGTTTGGGCCATGTTATTAATATTTGTGGCTTCAGCAAAATGAAGGGTTGGTCCAGACAATCTCAGATGCAATTTGGGCAACAAGTCTTAATTTCTATCCCCAAAGCAGAGTCAGAAAAGGAGCCTAAAGGAGCCTAAGATTCCTAAAACACAGTAACTCTGCTGGAGGAAGCTGCTGGCATGTTGAATCTTCACACCTGGGTCTCTGCTTCCATTGCAGATGTGTGTGTGTGTGTGTGTGTGTGTGTGTGTGTGTGTGTGTGTGAACTCATGCACACAGAGAGGCCAGCAGAGGACGTCAGGTGATCTGTTCTATCATTTTCCATCTTATTCCCTTGAGTCAGAGTCTCTCACTGATCTTGGATCCAGGCTGGTGGCTAGCGAGCCCCAGCAATCCTCCTGCCTCTATCCCAATAGTGCTGGGGTAACAGACTTGTGCTCAAACATGCCAGGCTTGTATGCGGGCTTTGGGGGTTTTCATTTAGGTGCTTGTGTTGTTTGTTTGTTTTTTAACTTTTTATTTATTCTTTGTGGCTTTCATATCATGCATCTCTATCCCATTCATCTCCCCATCCTTTTGTATCAGGCCTCTGCCCTTGCAACCTCCCCTCAAAAAATAAAATGAAATAAAATTTAAGAGAAAAGGAAAATCTCATTGTGGAAGCTGTGGTGTGACACGGTGAGTCACACAGCATACTCTTTAGCCCATATAACTTTACTTGCAAGTGTTCATTGCAATGAGTCATCAGTCTGGTTTGAGGCCTCTGGCTTCTGCTACACTCTAGGCCCTCACCAGGACTCCTCTTGGATATCCTGTTGTTACCCTGTGTCGTGGAGATCCTGAAGCTTTGGATCTGCAGGTCAGGTCCCTTCACATGCAGATCATAGATGGGGTGGATGTTGGAGTGGACCAACTTTTAGCCATGGATCTGGGCCTGGGTGGTAGCAGGGTTGGTCAGCCTGCCAGCTCTCCCCCGTCCTCATCACCAGAGTGAGCTCTCCAGCACCGTCCCAGCTAGTTCACCCCATGCAGCAAGGAGCAAGAGGCAGAGCTGGTTCTCCAGCTTTCTCACCCTCAGGGCCGGCTCACCCACACTTAACACCACCAAGACCAGCACGACTGTGTTGCCCAGGTGAAGGGCAGGGGCCACACTCCTGAGTGTTGCAGCTGGTGAGGGGCAGGGACAGCTATCTCTCTCTCATGACCTCAGGGCCAGCTCTCCCACCTGCCATAGGCAGGGAGGTGTGGGGGGCATCTCTCCCGTGCCCATACCACCCTATGACAGGTGAGGGGTGGGACCAGCTCCTTCACGCTCACATTCTCAGGGCTGGCTCACCCATGTCCCTGTCAACAGGGGCAGCTCTATTGTGCTGCCCACGCAGAGTGCAGGGTCCGATTTTCCAAGTGCTGCAGCTAGGAAGGAGGAGGGCCAGCTCTCTTGCCAGCTTCAGGTGTGCAGGGGTGAGGCAGGGGGAGGGCATCTTTCCTTCACCCTTGCCACCACGTGGCAGGTGTGGGGGGCGGGGCCAAGCTCTCCCACTCCCATACCCTCAAGGCCAGTTCACCCTCGCCCTTGAGAACAGGGTCAGCTCTATTGTGCTGCCCAGGAGAGGGGTAGGACTCACTCTCCCTAGGGCTACAGCCGGTGAGGGGCGAGACCCACTCTGTGCAGCCCGATCCTCTCGGCCTTCGGTGGGAACAGGAGCCAGTGCAGACCACAGCTGTGGCAGGGTCACCAGCCCACACGTGGGCCTGGGCTGCATCACCACGGCCCCAAGTGGCAAGCAGGCCAGCTACCTCAGTCTGCTCCTCACCACCTTTACCTCTTCAGATCTGCCTCTCTCCACAGAACGTGATCCACTCTGTCTCTCTCTCCCATACCCCACCATATAGCTGTTCACCATAATAGTGCCTGGCTGCCTGGAGCCACAAGACACCAGGCAGGCCCGTGTGTCCTCCTCCTCACCTGTAACAGGCCGCAGGTCCCTGTGCTTTTTTTTGGCCAGTGTTCTTACACACTGAACCATCTTGCCATCCCTCACTGAAGATATCGGTTATAACAAATCACTGCTAAGTTCTATGTAACGGATGTTTGGTTGTTTTTAATATCTCTAGTTCTCAAATAATGACATGGTGACTTCTTATTAAGTGTGAAAGCTTGGCCTTAGCTTAGGCTTGTTCCCAACTAGCTCTTAAAACTTAAATTAACCCATTTATATTAATCTATGTTCTTGCCACGTGGCTTGTTACATCTCCTCAGTACCATACATCCGAATTCCTCCACATCTGGCTGGCAAATCCCCCACCTCAGATTCTTTCCCATTTATATTGTAGCTCAGGAAACTATTGGGATAATCTTTTTGTACACGGTGTAAAGATGTGCCTCTGTTTTACTTCACCTGCCTAAGGCACCTTCTGATTAGCCAGTCAGCTCTTTATTAAACCAATCAGAAGCCATATTGTACCACAACCTACCCAGGCTTTCACAGCAGAGTCTGCTGAGGGTGGATTGCCTCTCTTTGGGACCCCCTGATTCCATAGTCAAGGTCACAGAGCCAGCTCCCTGCCCACAGGCTCTGAGAGCAGGAGACCCCAAGTTGGTGTAGTCCCTTACTCTTCAGTAGCTACGTCCCCTCCCTGCTGTAGCGATAAAAGCCTAAAAAGAACTTTCCAGAAAGGGCCACGGATGGCTCTAGGCAAATGCCTTTTTTCTTCCTATTTAAGACATTCTTCATCTACTTTATAACTTTTCTCACATTAGCATTAATTTAAAAACAAAGTCATCACTGATGCCTTCCTAACCCCAGCAGGCCCCTTGTGTCTGCCTCACGTGCAATTTTCCAGCCCAGGCTGACAACCCTCCAACATGGTTTCTTAGTGTGAAACATTCAGGATATGAGCATATCTATACATGGAGGTCTCAGTGGTCAAAGGCTATCCAAGACATTCACCTGAGATGGTGGGTCATCTTCCCAAATGATCCACCATCCCTCAGCTAAGCTGTATGTGCAAATGTGCAAATTTCACAACACCCTACACTATCCAGGGCTGAGTGCTGTTCAATCTGAACCTGGCTGAGGACTCAGGAAAAACTTGCCTGTCACAAGAATGAAAGAAAAACAAGAGTCCTGTGGACTCCCCCGACACCTCCTCCTGGGTGGCCTTGGGGTAAAAGGCCACCTTTGCTTTGAGGAGCTCTGGAGAATAGCCCCTAAACAGCTGCTAGCCTTTACCAAATTTGAATAGTCAACAAATAATTAATTGCAACTATGCCAAGCTTCACGTTAGGCATTGGGGACCCTGTGGGAAGAGTAGGATCTAACACAGGTGACAGACATTGGCTAAATGTCCACACAGATAAGAGCAAAATGTCCACTGTGACAAGAAGCCACAAGAATGAATGGCAAGATGAGGATTAGTCTGACAAGGTCGACCTTTACTGGTAGACTCCCAACAGAGCTGAAGGGAGAGTGGGAGTTAGGCAGGGGAGCCAGGTAGAAAAGGCATGTGTTGGGGGAATAGGGGTGTTGACATGCAAAAGCCCCGTGGGAGGCAAAGCATGGCAGGTGGGAAGACTCAAAGACATCTTCTCTCTCTCTCTCTCTCTCTCTCTCTCTCTCTCTCTCTCTCTCTCTCTCTCTCTCTCTCTCTCGGATGAAGCAAGATGAGAAAGAGAGGCAGCTGAACCCAGACCTCAAAGGCCAGGATGAAAAATGAAAGGCACCGTGACCCTGAGAATAGCAGAAAACCATGGAATGATCTGAAGTGGGCAAGTGGCATATACCAACATGGCTTTGGAGGTCACTCCTGTAGCTATAAGAACAGTTCAGTCTAACACGAGGAAGGGCTGTCTCCTGAAGTACTGGGCCTAGAAAAAGCCGTAACAATCAAAGCTGGTACTTATGGGAGTTCTTGGTGGAAGCTCAGCATTGTACCGGAGATTTCACAGACATGTAAGGTAGGAGTATCCCAATGACACCTTTTGACAGATGACGACAGAGAGGTTCGGGAAGTTGGTAGAGGTCACCCAGCAGAGAAGCTGCAGAACAGCAGGCCCAGGCCCAGTCTGTCTAACCCCACAGCCCAGTGCATAATGAATGAATGCAGTACTCTGACTGTTAGGAAGCTGTAGGAGCCTCAGCGTTGGTCCTCACTCAAAGGCAGACCAGAATCAGGAGGTAGAGTGTGAAAATCCATCACACTTCGAGACTGATGCAGTCTCCACAAGGCAACTTTGGCCTTAGAAATTCCTGGCAACCCCAAGGGGAGTTAAGACACCCACCTCCACCTCTCTACCCACTCACCCCACCCCAGCATACAGCACAGCATAGGAGCATCCGCATAGGAGTGTTTATGGAGGCGGAGCCACCTCCGAAGCTGGACCTAGTGACTCCAAGATTATGTTCAGCTCAGATGTTCTGTGATTCTGAGGTTTGCCAGTTCTGCTCCCACAAACCTCTTCTCTAAGGTGACTGGATTTCTAGAACAGGCAGGGGGATGAGGGGTCCTCAGCGGCACCCTGTCAGCTCAAATGGCAGGACAGGTGGAGACAAGGCCTCGAGGCTGCCTCTCTGAGCCCAAGCCAGTGGCCTCCTTCAGCCCCAGAGCCGGACACAGACTAGCTGAGTGAGAGGACAGGAAGATGGCGAGAGCTCAGATCTCGAGCAGCCGTTGCCACAGATGGATGCCGCCGGCTGTTCTTTGAGAAAGCGGGGAACCGCGGAAGGTGGAGGCCATCTTCACCATCTTCAAGCTGAGCTCAGGGGGACTGTGTCTCACAGTGTATAGTGAAAAGGTAGAAAGGTCATGATTGACACATCCCCTTATAGTTCCACGGCTGCTGTACCTGCTTCTTTTATTTAACATTATTTATTTACTTTGAGGGAGCGGGGGCATGCACACACTACCACACCCATGTGGAGGTCACAGAACGACTTTGAGGACTCGGTTCTCTCCTACTGTGTGGGTCCCCTGGCATCAAACTCAAGTTGTCAGACATGACAACAGTCAACCGTTATCAACTGAGCCACCTCTAGCTCAAGGCTCTGTGGCTTCTTGAGGTTTCTGCTACTGGGGACGTTGTTCCTCTTCCTGTCCCCCATCACTGGCCTGCCACGGTCTGTCACGTGACGCTGCACGTGACTACGTCCTTAGGCTACAGCATTGGCCAGTTCCCAGCTTTGCAATGCCCATTTGTGCCATTTGAATGTTTTCTTTGGCCTCCTTCAGGTCCTCCTCCGAGGCCACCTCTTCAAGCAATCTTTTCTGGCCTCCTCAAGTCCCTGCCCAGCCTTGCTTACCTCACTCTTGAGCACATTTAACTCTTTTATTTTACACGTAGCCTATTTTCCTTGTTTATTTTAATTTTTCCGTGTGTGTGTGTGTGTGTGTGTGTGTGTGTGTGTGTGTGTGTACACACGCACACACATATGGAAGCCAGAGGGAAGTGTCCGACGTCCCCCTCCATCACTCTCCATCTTATTCCTTTAGACAGAGTCTCTCCCTAAACCTGCAGCTCTCATTTCTTAGGTGCTGTTTTGGTTTGTTTGTTGTTCGGCTAGGCTGGCAGTCAGCAAGCCACAGCAATATTCTTGCCCCTGTCCCGTCCATGCTGGGGTGACAGGTGTGGGCAGGACCATGTTTGTGAGGTGGTTGTTCTGGTCCTCACGGTTGCAGAGTAGGCGCTCTTACCCACTGAACCATCTCTTTGGCTTCCTGTTTAATTACTCTATCTTAATTTTTATTTGTGTGTGTGTGTGTGTGTGTGTATGTGTGTGTGTGTGTGTGTGTACACACGTTGTATGTTCTTTCGGAGTACGTGCTACAGAGCACATGTGGAGGTCAGAGGACAACTTCGTGGAGTAGGTTCTCTCCTTCTACTATTACTTGAGTTCAAGGAATCTCCAGGCTTGCTCAGCAAGCACAGTTACCCAGAGCCATGTTTACCTGTAAGGGCCTTTTGGGACCAGGCTTCACTACTGCAGAGTCTAGATGGGAGCCACAGCCCCTTGGTGTGGGATATTCTTTTTGTAGACTGTAAAGATGTGTCTCTGCCTAAGGCACCTTCTGATTGGTTTAATAAAGAGCTGAATGGCCAATAATTAGGCAGGGGAGAATAGGCGGGACTTCCATGGAGAGAACAGCTGGGAAGAAGAGAGGCAGGGATTTGGCCAGGAGACTGAGGGCAAGTCAGACATGCCTTACTGAGGAAAGATAAAAAGCCGTGTGGCAAAATGTAGATTTAAAAATATGGGTTAATTAAGTTATAAGAGCTCGTTGGGAACAAGCCTAAGCTAAAGGCCAAGTTCCATAATTAATGAGTCTCCATGACATGATTTGTGAGCTGGCAGTCCCAAAAGAAGTCAGCCGACACCTAGAGGTGCACCAGACATAGGCCTGCTTGCTGATGTGGCCACTTGAGATGGAGGAGCCAGTAGAACTTGTGATTAAAGATGAACTAGAGCTCACACCTAGATCCCAGAATTCCAGCACTCAGGAAGCTGAGGCAGGAGGGTAGCTGTGAGTTGACAACCAACCTGGGCTACAGAGTGAGACCCTATCTCAAAACTAATTTACTTAGGAGCCTTGAGTTTAAATGCAGACTCTACACATACCCACTGTAGGATATGAGCAAACTTACCAAAATACTCAGTTTTACAGTTTTCTGGGAGTAAACTGGGAGAAGAAGAGAGAGCAGTGACCGAGACAACACGCACTCTATTAAAAACCCCCAATGCTTTCTTTACTCACAGTTAGCAGACAAGAATGAGTATCTGTTTTAGTTTTACTTGTCATCATTACAATTTCCAATCATAATAACCTTTCTAGAAAATAGATAATCAAAAGGCCATCCCAAGTCATAAACATCCTCTCATTTCCTCACTCCTAGCTAGAAAAATAAGCAAGAGGTGTGATCGCTCTGTCTCTGTCTCTGTCTGTGTGTGTGTGTGTGTGTGTGTGTGTGTGTGTGTGTGTGTGTATGTGTGTATGTGTGTGTGTGTGTGTGTGTGTGTGTGTCCTTTTTTCTCATTCTTCCTGTAAACTGGCTTCTACCAGCTCCTGCAAGTCTATTGTTAAATTTTCAGGAGTTTCAAGAGTTAAACACAGCCATTATAAACATCACCTTTGTCTTTGTTCTGGGTTTGTTTGTTTGTTTGTTTGTTTGTTTGTTTGTTCAGGCCTGGGGATGAACTCAGGGCCTCTCACATGGTTGCAAAACTGCTCCACCACTGAGCCACACCCCAGCTCTGGGCTGTCTTTTCAAACTTGCTTTCATAGAGTTTATCTCCAGAAAGGGCAGACTTCCTTATTATCCAGAATAATAAAAATATGGGTGGCAGATGGCTTGGTGGGGAGGACCAGAGTTTGGAACTGCAGCAGCCACATAAAAGCCAGGCAGGCATGGCAACTGTCTGTAATCCCAGTACTCTGAGAATCAGAAACAAGGATCCCTGAGCAAGCTGGCTCTATGGTACCCAGACTCAGTGAGCTCTGGGGTCAGAGGCCTAGCTTCAATAAAAATAAAGTGGACAGTGATCAAGGACTACACCCCATTATCAATCTATGGCCTCCACATGCACGTACACACACATACACACACACCCACGCACTGTATACCTCTGTAGAACTATCAAGTAGGTAACTTATAAGACTGCAGAGATTGGTGAATCTTCCAGACTTCCAGAGGACCTGAGTTCGATTCCCAGGGCTCACATCAGGAAGTTCACATCTGCCTATAACACCAGCTCTAGAGAATTCAATGCCCTCTTCCAACTTTAGGAACCACCCCCCCCCATACACATATATAAAAATAAGTCTTTTAAAAAAGTAGCTTCTTACGAAAGATGCAGGTCCCTGAGCTCTGGCCTCTCCTTTGCATCCTTTCACTTTTTGTGCAGATGTCAGTATTGAATGTATGCACGTCTTCCCCACACCGAACTCAGTGACATCACACCAGTGACTTAAAATCCACTTATGGATTTTAAATGGCAGTTGCATTTACCCTTGCAGTTATATTTATAGAGTAGAAGTGTGCCCCTTTCCCCGAAAAGTGGGTTACTATTTACCATTTCATCTCTGTCTAACCATGAATCCCTCTGGGGCTTCCAGTGCCTTGGAAGAGTTTGTCAAAACACAAGTTCCAAATTAGACATATATAAGCAGAAAAAAATTTTAGCCTACCTTCACACCTCGTTCCAAATGACCTCAGAGTGGATCACAGCTGTTAATATAAACCACTGAGCTAGAAACAGTGGAATAACTTGAAGACCTAGCTAAGCAAAGAGCTCTTAGCCTTGACACCAAAGCATAGCCAATTCAAGGAAAATTGGCAAATTGGACTTTGTTTTAGTTAGGGTTTCTATTGCTGTGAAGAGACACCATGATCATGACAACACTTATAAAGGAAAGCATTTAATTGGGGTGGCTTACATTTTCAGAGGTTTAGTTCATTATCATCATGGTGCGACATGGTGGCAAGCAGGCAGACATGATGCTGGAGTAGTCTGTGGTAGTCCTACATCTTGACCCTTGAGCAACAGGAAGTAGTCTGAGACACTGGGCATGGCTTGAGCATATACAAGACCTCAAAGCCCACCCACACAGTGACAGACTTCCTCCAACAAGGCCATACCTCCTAATAGTGCCACTCCCTATGACCTTATGGGGGCCGAGTACATTCAAACTACCACAGACTTCATCAGAAATCATAAAAACATTTACTTTGTGAATGACCCTTACAAGGAGGAGAAGAGGCATTGGGGTGTGAGTCACTGGTTAAACACCTGCCTAGCATGTGCCAGGCCCTGGGATCAGTGCCCAATACTGTGCCATGTACATACACAACACACACGGGGAGGGGGAAATCTCATCCTGTAAAGGACTCCTTCAAAGGGAGGGAAACTACTTTCAAACCATATCTAGGACAAAGGACTAATATCTGCAATGTCTAAACCATCAAATTCAGTAGTAAGAAAGCAAGCATAGACCCAATGAGACTATCAACAAAAGATATGAAGAGACATGTCACTGATGTC
>CABHPQ010002175.1:66075-86727 GCA_902168405.1 Peromyscus aztecus
AAGGAAGGAAGAAAGAAAGAAAGAAAGAAAGAAAGAAAGAAAGAAAGAAAGAAAGAAAGAAAGAAAGAAAGAAAGAAAGGAAAAGTAAATAAATCTTTAATAAAGAAGAAGCAATGAGGAAAGGTCTTGAACCCATAACCATTTCTCCTGGCAGCTTCCTCCATTTAGTGACTTACAGCTCCACCCATCCAGAGCAGAAATGTGTCTATCAGTCTCTCCACCACGAAGGGGTTACTTCAATCCTGTATCAATGGGACCTGGGACTGGCAGGTGGAAGCTCCTCCCTTCTGACTCCTTGCTCCGCAGTCCTGCTCCTGAATTTTGATGCTACGTGCCACTCTGTAGAACCAATGTGATCTTGACACTCTCCACTTTCACATCTCTGTTAGCACAAACATAAAGACAGAACGCTTTCAGGCAAATCTTTGAATAATCCTGAAGCATGAGGAAAACGAGCCATGGCCTTGGGTGTCTGGAACACAATGATAAAGTCCCTCTATTTGGTCGTGTGTTTCCAATTAGTCGGCCACAGCTTGGGACTTGGCAGCTACGGGTCACAGATGAGAAAGCATCTCACTTATCTGCATGACTGTGTGACTGAAGCCAAGTGAGGGAAGATTTGCAAAATGAGGTACACATTTCACAGAAAACCACACTATTATCAGGCTATAACCTTTTGAAGAGGTGTCTTTGTGTACTGAAATCAAAGAACATGCTATTGGTAAATTCTTAAGTGGATAAACAATAATGACTTTTTGGGGTGGTGATGCTGGTGGTGGTGGTGGTGGCGGCAGCGGCGGCGGCGGCGAAGTCCAAACTACGTTTTAGTTATTTTCACTTAAAGTACATAAATATGTCTTGAATATTTTCCTTGTCTTAGATTTTATGGATTCATCTTCAAAGCCGCGTCTCCATCTTAGAGACCGGAGTGTCATTACAGGTGCTAGGCCGGAGTGTAGTACTGAAGGTAATTGAGTCGGGACATTTGGGGGCTTAGGCTTAGGATGGATGCTTGTGGTTATAACAGCTCGTGTTTCTTGAACCTTTATAATGTGCCAGGCCCTGCAGTAAATGTTTGCTATGTGTTACTTGACTTAATGTCCTCATCCCTGCTGCGGTTTTCTGATCCTGCATTAGTGAGCATCCCTTTACACCCACAGCCTCAGTGTCCTTGCCCCTCTCACCTCATCGTTCTTTCTCAGAAAATATTAGCCTGGCTAAACCTAACCTCCCCTTTTCTCCAAATCACGCACTCCCAACGGTATGGAAAGAAAACACACAACTGTTTTGATGAGTCTCACCTTAAATTCAAAATAGCCTCATACTGTGGGACATGTAGTGGGTAGCTGTTCTATGACCATGAAGCATGGCCTCTAGGTAACAGGTGACTGCTCCACCTGCCTATGACCTTGAAATACATGCCCCAGGGACATGGCCTTGTGGACCTTTAAGCCCTGGGATGCACATAAGCATGCTCTCTCTCTCCCCCTCATGGTTTTTGGATGTTGAGACGGACCAGGTGGAAGAACAGCGTGGACCATAGCTCAGCTTTCCAGGACCCTATGATAAATCTTCCATGCTGTACTGAGTTTTATCCCTAATAAACTTCTTGCCCTTTAAACAGACTCTGTGGATTTATCGAATTAGGTACACATTCAGGAGACTGAAGTAGAAGGACCACCCTTACAAAAGAAGTTCAAGGACAGCTGTGGAGCTGGAGAGATGGCTCAGTGCTTAAGAGCACTGGCTACTCTTCCTAAAGACCTGGGTTTAATTCCCAGCACCCACGTGGTGCCCCACACTCATCCACAATACCAGGTTCTGAGGATCCAGGGGAGAGCCCAGACCACCCAATGCCACCTTCTCACCTGTGTGTCTGTCTGTATTTGCCTTTTCTTTATTCCCTCTCACTAACCCTAGTCAGATCCTAGTCTCTGGAATTGTGCATGGATGTGGCAACCTGTCTCATAAAAAAGAAAGAAAAAGATGAAGAGCGATGAGAAAGACAACTGATATCAACCTCTGGCCTTCACATACACACACACACACACACACGTCTACAAATCTCAAATGGCATAAAACGTACCCTGGTGATCCTACTAGCTCCCTCGAGGCCCCCGGTATTCTCAATGAGAATTCATTTTGGCTGGTTCAGAATCTGAGTGCTAGAGGCAGCCAAAGACAGCAGAGAGGCTCCAAGCACCAGGTCATGAAGGCCCTGCTAGGACGTTACTTTCCTCGGGCTGGGAGACTCGAGAACCACTGAAGAGTTCTGGGTAGACCAGAAATGCAGTCTGGCTTAAATTATAGGCTTGAAAGGACCAGGGCAAAAGAAGTGATAGAGGAGGCCATTGTCATCATCCAAACAAGATTCAGTGTTGGCTAGACCCAGGTGGTCACAAGGAGGGAGGGGAAAAGTGATCTGATTGGGACTGCGACTTTGATAAATTTATGTATTAGCTCCAGTTGCTCTGTGTGTGTGTGCGTATTCCTCAGGGTTTTCTATATATAGGCAAAGATTTAAAAACAGTGCTGACAGTTTTACAGCGATTTGACTGTAATTAATGACCCTGAACTACACATTTAAGCACTTAAAAGGCTGTGTGTGTGTGTGTGTGTGTGTGTGTGTGTGTGTGTGTGTGTGTTGAGATAGAATAATATCATCTATCCCAGGCTGGCCTAGAACTCGTTATGTACCTAATGATGACCTTGAACCCCTGATCCCCCTGCCTTTACCTCTCAGGTGCTGGCAATACAGAGCATGGCACCATTCCAACTTAGTTTTCTTATCTTGAAAATGGTGATGCTCTTAACAATATGGTAGCTGCAAGGACCAAATAACTGGCCATATGTAACACACATGGGCGTTGTTGGCGAAGATAATGGTGGGACTTGGCTGAGAATCCTGAATCATCAGTGCATATTTTGTACTGGAGAGGTCTTTAAAGTGCCTAAAATGATTTAAATTGAACACATTAACAAGTACCATGTAATGCCTGGTAAATACATATGTTGTATAATATTCTAATAATGTTAAATTATCTATATCCTCAAAGATTATCATTCTTTTACTGAGAAGCTTCAGAACCAGTCAGTTTGGTGGTTCATGCCTGCAATTTTAACACTGTCGGAAGGACCATTGGGGGTTTAAAAGGCCAGCCTGGGCTGCATAGTGAGTCCTGACCAGGTCAGTAAAAGTTACTTAGCAAGACCCTGTCTCAAAGAAACAAAGGAAGGAAAGAAAGGAGGGAGGGAGGGGGAAAAAGCTAGGTCATCCCAAGCCAAGCACACATCTGTAATAGGATCAGGAATTCAAGGCCATCCTTGGCTACAGAGTGAATTTGAGGACAGCCTTGACTACTTGAGACCCTAGCTCAGAAAACAACTTCTAAAATGTTTTTATGAAAAGTTTAGCATAGGATTGTCACCTACAGTTCCCCTGCTGTGCAATGGTGCCCCACAGCTTCCTGCTCCTGCTTTACTGAACTTCAGTGGCCATTGTTCAACCTTTTCCCATCCCCCCCCACACATACCCCACTCGCCTCTGACAGCTGCCTTTCTGCTCAAGTTCTATAAAATGGTTACCTTCTCTGAGTGAGTGAGTGAGTGAGTGAGTGAGTGAGTGAGTGAGTGAGAGCTTGCTTGCAGCATCCGTCTCTCTGTGAGTGACAGTTCTAGAGCCTCATCCTCCGACACTGCCTGACAAGAGCTAAGCAGCCTGGGGTTAGGGATGGGTGATGGAGACAGTCCCTTGGTCACCAAGGCGGTCGGTAAGCATGACAGCATCTGAATCTCACAGTGTGGGTGACCTGTACAGTCTCAAGAGAAGGATGGGTGTCCCCAAACCCACAGCAAGGCTGGAAACGCCTTGGCAGAGATGGGAATCTATCTCACCAGCACACAGATCTCCATCTCTCCATCAGATGCTGAACCGGTCCAGGGGGTTCCATCATGAACCCGGGGATGTACATGGGACCTCAGTTCCTATAAGGCATTGGATCTCACTGTGGTAGGCCTGTCGATGCTGACTTTCATGCTCTGTTCCCCCATTGGTAACGCCCTAATCTACACTCTACAGCCTCATGTCTCTGAGAGAGGAGTAGTGGCTGTGTCAGTGACCTAAGCCTAAAATGGTTCCAATGGCTCAATGTGGTTATTGACCGAGCAGAAGTCCCATGGCTTTGCTCAGAAGTCGGTTTCCCCATGGTGAGCCTGGTACTGGCTTCCAAGGTGGGAGTCCTGAGTGTAACTCCCTCGCCATCCTCCAAGCTGTAGGTGTCTCCGACCATGCTGCTAGGAACCCCCAAAGTGTCTTTTCCTTTTGTTTGGCTAACAACAGGCAGCCTGCTCTCTCACCTGATTGCCTTCACTTTGGGGAAGTCAGTTTGGTGTATGGGAAACAGGTCGGACTGATATGTCTGTGGAGCAGGCTCACTGGAGGATCTCACTGTCTCTCCATGACCCCAGCACATCCTTAACAAAAGGAAATGTAGAGTGCATGGCCACGGGTGTACCAGCTGGAGTCATAGGTGAGTCACCCATCCCTTAACCAGGCTGCTTCGTTCTTACCAGGCCAGTGTCTGAGAAGGTAAGAGTTCATTTTATAGATCTTGAGAAGAATAGCAGCTGCTTGGAGACACTCCCCTCATTCTTCTCTGTTCTCACTTATAAAAAAGGAAGCATTCAGTGTTTGCCCGGAGAGGAGACAGGATGAAATAGTCACCTAAGAGAAAGGAAGACGGAATGAACTAGAACAATGGTTTCACTTCGAATTCACACATCAGACTCACCCAGAGGGCCTAACAAAGCCCAGTGGCAGGCTCCGGAGGGCCAAGCTGGGGCCTGGGAATGTTGATCACTTAGAAATTCCCAAGTGGTACCCATGTTGCTGGTCCAGGGAACACATTTAAGAGCCGTTGAACAAGAATACAGGAGGCTTGCCCAGCTTAGTGGAAGGTTTACAGTCGGCGAACGCATCTCAGGGTGGTGAGTTCACTGGAGGACTATCACTGCAACCGTGTGGCTCTCCAGCCAGGCTCAGCTGCTTACTGGCTGGTGTGTTACAAGTAGACTGTTCAACCTGAATTAAAGGAACTCCAGCTGAAAGCATGTTACCTCAAGCCACCAAAGAGGCAAGGGCACGAAGAGTGGTCACTTATGGCAGGGGTGGTGCATGGGGGGGGTGTTGACTGAGTCACCTTGGAGTTGAATCTGGAAGAAGTGAAGAAAGGAGGTGAGACCGAGAGATCGGGAAGGATCCAGGGCTTCAAGGCTGCTCGGTGTCTAGGGCTTAGAAGTGAGCTGGGTAATGGGGGTGAAGGGGAATGGAGCCCAGGGAGTGATTCAAAGTTGAGATTTGGGGGTGAGGTGATACCAGAGCAAGAAATGGTGGTAGGCAGGTGACCGAAGGGAAGGGCAGAGTTCTTTAAGACACCAAGAATCAAGGCAGGGGCTGTGCTGCCTGGTGACAGACAGCAAGTCAGACCTCACATTCTCCAAGGAATCTCGGGTGAGCAGTGACTGTCACGGAGAAAAGGGGTAAGAGGTGACATTCACGGCCGGAAGATTTTACAGGAACAACGACAGAGAAAGAAGCAGTCATAGTGAGGGGACCAAGGAGGAACCCACCCCACATCCAAGCCCGTTGTGCCGAGGTAACCGGGGCTAGCACACTGACTGAGGCAGCTGCCAGAGAAGCAAATCTGGCAGACGCACTCCGGGTCCGTCTGTGGTTCGCCACTGGTCCCTAAATTAAACACCTGGGAAACATAGAGCACATAATTGGTCTGGCAAGGAGCCCAGGCTTTGGGCTGTTTTTAACTCCCCCTCAGGAAATTTGCATGTTTAGCCTGGGGAGAGAGCTAAGAAGCTGAAAGTAGGCTCTGAGAGGACTGGCCCAGCAGGGTTGCAGGCGGCGGAGTCAGAATAAGGCAGAGCAAACCTTGAGGATTTGAGTCTGAATGAACAAGGTAGGTGTGGGAAGGCTGAGCTCCTTATGGTCACAAGGCAGTCGTGGGGAGAGGTCCCACCCTGATGTCACAGAGGTGGTGTAAAGGCTGGAGACAGGGTGGTCCTCCTAACAGCAGTGTCTACATTAAAGGAAAAACCATCAACCAAGATCTGATTGGCTGTTACTAGTGGCACTTGAATGCTTGGTCCCACTTGGTGACTGTTTGGGGAGGATTAGGAGGCGTGGCCTTGCTGGGAGAAGTGTGTCACTTGGAGCGGCTTGATGGTTTCAAAAGACTCGACATAATGAATGAGTCGACTCTCTCTGCCTTGTGCTTGCGGTCCGGTCCGAGGTGTGAGCTCTCAGCTGCTCTGGTCACCTGATGCCTGCTGTCTGTGATCCACCGTCATGGACTCTAACTCTTGGGAACCGTAAGGCCACAGTAAACTCTTCTATAAGTTTCCGAGGTCATGTTTTGTTTGTTTTTGTTTTCACAGTGATAGAAAAGTAACCAAGGCAAAAGAGCCAAGACTAGTTATTTCAAAGGTTTTTGTGTGGTTGGTTTGGTTTGATTTTTGTTTTTGTGGTGTTTGTTGCTGTTTGAGATAGGGCTTCATGCAGTAGCTCAGGTTAGTCTAGAACTCATGACCCTCCACCTTCACCCTCCTAAGTACCCAGATTGCAGACATGGAGTTCAGTTGTATTCATCTGATGCAGGGGGACTTCCCTATTGTGTCTGCTCAGGTTCATGAAGGCCCTTTCAGCTAGTTATGATGAATCTCCTGTTTTGGCAAACTGGCCTGTTTTCTCAGTTTAGCTTACTACAAGGCATTAACGCATGAGTGACTGTATTCTGGTTGGGTCTGGTCAGTCGGGGCTTAGTACTGCTACTTATACAGTAATAACCACCCATAAATTTTATTTACACCAGAAACTCCAGGGTTTCAACTTAGCCCCTTGCTTTCTCTTGCCCTTGTTATGCCCAGATTTTGGGGACCCCCCCAAAGACCACCATGGAGACTCAATGCCATATATAAAAGCAAAGAGCCTTTATTTTCAAGCTCTGAGCTTGGTCTCTCTGTCTGTCCAACGCAGCGTGAGAGTAGAGAGCCCTGAGCCCAGGCAGGGTAGAGTTTTTATCATAGCAGAGGTTGGGGTGAGGGGATTTTCAGGGTTCAGGACACTGGCTGACATTTGTCTAGGGGTATCTGTAAAAGGGAAATAGGTGTGTGCTAGGCTCAGGGACATCTGGCTATCTTATCTAACCTTATCTAAATGGTTGGAATGTTTGGGGTGTCAGGTACTTCCCCTTAGATGTAGGCCCTTCCTGGGTGGGATCCGATTATGGCTTTTCCTGGGTCTGGATGTTGCCTGCCGTAAGCCTGTCAAAGAAGCTGTGCCTGGGCCTCTAAGCCTGTCATGGCAGCTGTGTGGTCAAGCTGTTTTGGGGCCCCCACACCCTCACCCTCATTTCCAATCCCTGAGAAAGAAGACAGACTCTGAGACTCTGATGGGCTACACAACTTCAGAGGTTAGATCACAGACTGTGAGTGCCCGACTATTATACACAAAGCCCTCGCACTGTACACATCACACACACACACACACACACACACACACAGACTGTAGCTCGTAGAATATAGGTATGGAGACCTATGGTAACTAAAGTGGTGGTTCAAATCTCTACTCTAGGCAGTCTTTGTGCCTTGCTTGACGTCACCCTCTGGAACATGAAGCTAAGAACAGTGTCCATCTTTGGAGAATTCTGTGGGTGCTGAATGATTTTCTTTCATCAGGATGAAGACACGCCATTCTCATTTTGTTTGCCATTATCCTTCACAGAAACATGTCCCAACTCTACCTATCTCCATCTTTATTTGCACAGCACCAGGCCAAGCCACCATATTTGGCCGGAAGTTCTGCAATGGTCTCCTTTGGCAGATACCTGTTACCCACTCTCTACAGAAACTGCTGTCATGCCGAAGCCGCAGAGATGAGCCGAAAGTACAGTGCAAGCCATACCACTCTTCTCCCTAAAACCATCTGTTGATTCCTTATCCGTGACATTTAGAATAAAATCCCAAGTCGTTGTACGTGGATTGTAACAAAGGCCCTCGTGATATGGCCTTTGCTCACATCTTCATCCACCAGACCGGCTGCCCTTTCTTTTCTCTGACACGCCAAACACATCACTGCTTTGAGCCTTTGCAGCACCCACTGTCCCCTGTCTGGATAGTTTCCCCACTAATTAACCACCTGTGGCTACTGTCCTGTCACTCAAGGGCCCTGGTGTCCTGTAGCCTGTGAGCATTCATTTTGCTCACTCCCATTTTAATTCTGTGTGGCTCTTACTATTTTCCTGTTTTGTTTGTTTGTTTCACCTGCTTGTTTATAATTTGTTTTATTTTGGACTTCCCCCCAAAGCAGACACTAAGATAAAGATTTGGGTGTGGGGTGTGTGCTTGGAAGGTGTGGCCAGAAAGCCGGGAACATGAGACAGTAAGGTGCTAAGTCCATGGATGGGAGTTACCAGTCACACTACTGTACTTCAGGAACTGGATCTCACCAGAACCTCCAAGAAACATACAGAGTATTACCAAGAAAGATGAGGCAACAAAACTGTCATCGACCACCCCCCACACCCCCACACCCCTACACCCCACACCCCTTTAACTCCCCTGACTCCCAGGGTCATACTTGCCTAAGGTTCACTGCATTTCTGCACTGGAGAAGGTTCTGGCAACCATCTGGGAATTGGAGCATTCGCCACCACTGTGACTGAACTGAGATGTGGACTAAGCGTGTTCTATGTTAAGGACCAGTGCCTGCTTTGTGATCCATTTCTTCTATTTACTGCAATGTAGGGACACTTTTGGTAGTGTTCACTGATGATCTCAAGAGCTTAGTGCAAGCCTGGCACACAGTAGGTATCAATGAATGGACTTAACCCTTTCATTAGTTCAGCACTGCTGTCTTCCTTGTCTTTACATGAGGCCATGCTTTCCTGCAGCCGTGCAGATCACACAGGTGACACAGTTGGATGATGGGAAATCTGCCTTTCAACCTCACAATTTTCTCTCTCTCTTTTTTTTTTTTTTTTTTCCGAGACAGGGTTTCCCTGTGTAGTTTTGATGCCTGTCCTCGATCTTGCTCTGTAGACCAGGCTGGCCTCACACTCACAGAGATCCACCTGGCTCTGCCTCCCGAGTGCTGGGATTAAAGGCGTTCGCCACCACTGCCCGGCGTCACCCTCACAATTTTAACTGCAAGAATCCCCTGACAGTAGCTGTAGTTACTGAGGGACAGTGTTAATTATTCCTGAGCAATACTAAAGAACTTGGTCACCAAGGTTTGTACTAGAAAGATAATGCTTCTGGGTGATATTTAGAGATTGCCTTGCTCACATGGTGCAAGGGCTTTCCTGTCACATTAGCAAATATTTAAAGTATTAGCAACAATCAAAAAATGCCTAGAGGGAAGTATAAATAGCTACAATTGACTAGGTCTGATGTGGTGAAGGGGGGGAATGTCCTAAATTATAGTCTGTTTATTTATTTAGTTAGTTATTCATTTATTCTTGCTTGCTTCCTTTTTTGTTTTTTGTTTTTGTTTTTCGAGACAGGGTTTCTCTTCTCTGTGTATATTTCTGGCTGTCCTGGAACTCACTCTGCAGACCAGGCTGACCTTGAACTCACAGAGATCCACCTGCCTCTGCCTCCCAAGTGCTGGGACTAAAGGCATGCACCAGCGCTGCTTCCTTTTTGAGACAAGGTCTTGAGTAGCCAGGGCTGGCTTTGAACTTACTCTATAGCTGAGTATGAACTTAAAAATCTTGCCTCAGCCTCCTAAGTGCTAAGATCATGGCTTACAACACCACACTCTTCTACATGGCCCCATTTAAAGGGCCCTTGAGTGTGCTCCACAGTTGTGCAAGGGTCAGGTGCTACATAGTAAGCAGGCTTTCCACACCCTCCAGTTCCCCTCTCAGCTCCTCCCTCATCTCTGACACCATGGAGGGAAGCAACAGCAAGTGAGAACATATAAAGAGATGATAATGGATCTGTCCTAGTAAAACTATTTATAAAGAAAGGGGCCACATCAAAGGCGGCTGTGGGCTATAGTTTTCTCACCTTTAATAACCGATGACACAGCAGGCTTGATGATACAGGACTCAGACCCCAGCAACTAGAGATGCTGGGGCAGGAAGAGCATCAATTCAAGGCCTACCTGGGCAACTTAGTAAGACCCCGTTTCAATATTTTTTAAAAAGTAAAAAGAGAGCTGGGGCTATAGGTCTAGAGTATTTATTTATCAGGCATGTTCAGCCATGCGGTGGTGGTGCAGGCTTTTAATCCCAGCACTTGGGAGGCAGAGGCAAGCAGATCTCTGTGAGTTCAAGGCCAGCCTGGTCTACAGAGTGAGTTCTAGCACAGCCAGGACTACACAGAGAACCGCCCGCCCTCACAAAAAAGAACTTTGGTTCAATGCCTAGAACCCTAAAAAGAACATAGGATAATCTTCTGATCTCTCAAGAGAAAATGGAAATAAATACATATAAGTAATTTCCCCCAAATAAGATATAAATATCAATAACTGTAATGTCCGTGACATGTGAGAAACAATGCAGCTCAAAAGAGAAAAAAAAAATGCCTCTGAACCAGGAAGCATTTCTAAAGGCTTTCCAGAAAAGATAGGGCTAGCTGAGGTTTAGAAGTAAAGCAAGGTTTCTCCTGTGACAGTGGTGTGTGGGAACATTCCCAGCAAAGGCAACCAGTGGTCTGAACCACAGCATCCCTGTGCATAAGGAACAATGGGGGAGAAGGTGGGAACAGCAGGAGGAGGATCAAGATGGTACCAAATGGGTTAGACGTTGCTATAGAGACCCTGAGCAGTGGGTTCAGAACTGCTCTTTAGGAAGACTGGAGCTAGCAGAGACCATTCAAGACAGTGGCATGGAGCAGTCAAAATGAAGAGGCCGCTAAAGAGACCGTTGTCACAGTTTCTGTCAATAAGCCCTAGCTCCGCAGGGTTCTAGCTCTAAACTAGAATCACAGAATGCCAGAGCAGAGAGGAAGCTCTGAGGCCAAGGCAACTCCATCCCCGGTGACAGATGGGAGAGATGCAGCTAAGGAGATGTCAGGTGCTAGGCCACACAGTAAGCAAGAACAGAAGCCTGGTGCCTGTGTTCCCATGAGCACGCGAGCCACCGCGCTTTGGAGATATACACTCTCACAAAAGAAAAGCAGAGGTCGGCTGCATGTGTCCCAGAGCAACCCAACATAAAATTTGAAGACAGCAAGAAATTCAGTAAAACAAAGCTTATTGATTTTAATATATAACCACTTTTTTTCCTTACTAAGACTCTAGTATGCCAACACAAAGATGGAGAGAAGACAGTTTTTAGGGGCTGGAGGGTGCCCTCAGTGTTTAAAAGCACTTGTTACTCTTGCAGAGGACCAGGGTTCAGTTCCCAGTACCCACATGGTAGTTCAGAACCATCCAAGTAACTCCAGTTGCTGGGAAATTCAATGCTCTCTTGTGGCCTGTAGCATGAATTTTAAATGGTCTTATTAATAAAATCAAACCTGAGGCCAGGTATTGGGGTGAATGCTGGAAGATCAGAGAAGCAGAACAAGCCACAGCCACCTCACCTCACCAGTTCCTCAGCTGGTCCTGTTTCCTCAGACTGGAAGCCTCTGAATCCTCATCCAGAATGAATCTCAGCTGAACTGCTTCTCAAAAGCCTGAAAGCTTAACCAGCCTAGTTCCTGGTTTTCACGCCTTATATACCTTTCTGCTTTCTGCAGTTACTTCCTAGGATTAAAGGCTCTTGTTACTGTACCTGGCTGTTTCCAGTGTGGCCTTGAACTCACAGAGATCCAGATGGATCTCTGCCTCCCAAGTGATAGGATTAAAGGCGTGTGTGCCACCATTTTCTGGCCTCTACATCTAGTGGCTGTTCTGTTCTCTGACCCCAGATAAGTTTATTAGGGTGCACAATATTTTGGGGAACACAATACCACCACAGTGGCCTCTGAGAGCACCAAGCATGTATGTAGTATACATACATGCGTACATGTAGGCGAAACACTCAGACATAGAATAAAATGAATAAATATAATTTTAAAAATTTAAACGACAGCTTCTAAAAGAAGAAATAAAAGTGACAGGCACTCATACACTTTTTTAAATTGTTTTTTTAATTTTTATTTCTGTTCATGTGTGAATATGCATGTGCTTGTGTCTGTGTGTGTGATTGTGGGTGTAAGTTCCCACAGAGACCAGAAGAGGGTGTTGGAGTGACAGGCAATTATGAGCTGTCCAATATGGGGTCTGGGAACAAAACTCTAGTCCTCTGCAAGAGCAATATGTATTTTTCACATTCTTAATCGCTCAGTCATTTTTGCAGCTCTAGATACTCATATTTTTAAAACTCTACTTTGCTGGAGAACAAAGAAGTATGAACAAAAATGGTGTGTTTAATTTCACAACCAATCTGAGGGAAAGTTGAAAAACATACATTTTATATTTATATATTTCATCTATAAAATATATATTTCACATGTATTTTATATTCCATATAGTCATACATTTCACATATATTTTTATATTTCACATAGTTACATATATTTCATATATTTATATTATATTTCAAATGGCAACTAAAACTTGGTGAAGGTCCTTTTCTAACATGGTGTTTGATGGAATGTGTTTTGGTACAGCTTTTTTTTTTTAAAGATTTATTTATTTATTATGTATACAGGAGAGGGTGCCAGATCTCATTACAGATGGTTGTGAGCCACCATGTGGGTGCTGGAAATTGAACTCAGGACCTCTGGAAGAGCAGTCAGTGCTCTTAACCTCTGAGCCATCTCTCCAGCTCCCATTCTTTTTTTGTTGTTGTTGTTGTTTTTTCAAGACAGTGTTTCTCTATGTAGCTTTGGAGCCTGTCCTCACTCTGTAGACCAGGCTGGCCTCAAACTCACAGAGATCCGCCTTCCTCTGCCTCCCGAGTGCTAGGATTAAAGGCGTGCGCCACCACTGCCTGGCTTGGTACAGCTTTTTTGGAGGTCAATTTATGATCTGTCTCAGAAGTCACAAAACTGTTAAGAACTTTATGTAAAGTCAGGATTTTCCAAAGACTTAGATCCAATACAGCACTGAATGAACGAATGATTAATTAGAATGAATGAGTGATTACACAGAGTTGGCTCAACTGTTTATGGATGCTGACAGGTTCCAGGTAGATGGTATAGTTCCACAAGTACTAGGGCTAAAAACAGGACAGCCCATGGTGGAGTTCTGTTCTGAGTGCTAGAGACTCAAGAAGAGACAAAATAATAATAATAATAATAATAAGTTTTGCTTAGACTCAGAGAACAGGAGAAAGCGATGTCTCGAGTCAAAGGCGCCTAGGTAGAAACGATTCTTTCCAGTCCAGCCTTTCTGTTCTATTTTAGATATTAAATTGGCTGAGTAAAAGGAGATTATGGAGGCTGGAGAGATGGCTCAGAGGTTAAGTCCTGAGTTCAATTCCCAGCAACCACATGGTGGTGGCTCATAACCATCTACAATGAGATCCGGCGCCCTCTTCTGGCCTGTAGGCATACATGCATGCAGAAGACTGTATACATAATAAATAAATAAATCTTTTTTTTTTTTTTAAAGGAGATTGTGTCCTTCAGTCTACTGAGCCCAAGTTTACTTTCTGCCAGAAAGACTCCTAGCCACATTCAGAATAATGTTTGATTAACTATGTAAGCATCCCAATGCATGATCAAGCTGACACACAAAATCAACCATCATACCTTTGATCATAGCAATTTCACTTCTAGAAATGTGTCCTCAAGAGTTCCCAGCCAAATTGGGATATAGAATGAGACTGTCACAGGAAGAAAAGAAGGAAGGAAGGAAGGGAGGAAGGAAGGAAAGAAGGAAAGAAGGAAGGAAGGAAAAAGAACAGGCAGCTAGCTTTAGGATACATTTGACAAAACCTGAAACATGTGGCTTTAACTATTTTAAATTTTGTGTATGTGGTTTTTACTGCATGTCTGTCTGTGCACCTCATGCATGCAGTACCCTCAAAGGCCAGAAGAGAGCATCGGATCCCTTGAAACAAATTACAAATGGTTGTGAACCATCAGGTGGGTGCTGGGTACTAAACCTGGGTCCTCTGGAAGAGCAGCCAGTACTCTTAACTGTTGAGTCATATTAGCAGCCTAGAGCCATTATATTTTTAGGATTTTCATTTCAGTGTTTATAATACAGAGAGAAAAGCCAGGATCTGCATAAGAGTATCTGATAGATCTAAGTTAAATTCTAAAATATTTAACAATTAAAAAACTGTCTGGGTAGTAGTAGTACATGCCTTTAATCCCAGCACTTGGGAGGCATAGGCAGGCAGATCTCTGTGAGTTCAAGGGCAGCCTGGTCTACACAGAGAAACCCTGTCTCAAAAAATCAAACAAACAAAAAAACCAACAAAAAAAAGCAAACAAACAAAAAATCCAAACTGATTAAATACACTACTGGGCTGGGCTATAACTTGGGGGTATCATACTTGTCTAGCATGTATTAATAACAAACCAATAGTTTTATGTTAAAATATTATGAAGCCATTTCCCTGGGTCCCACATGGTAGAAGCAAAGACTCAATCCCTGGAAATTGTCCCTCAACCTCCATGCATGAATGCTCAAGTATACTCACACGTATACTCACACATGCATGCTCACCAATTGAATAAAAATTTAATCAAAAATTTTAAACATTTTTGACTGGGCAGTGATGGCGCACATCTTTAATCCCAGCAGAGGCAGGTAAATCTCTGTGAATTCATAGACCAGCCTGGTCTACAAAGCAAGTTCTAGGACAGCCAGGGCTACACAGAGAAACCATGTCTCAAAAAAAGAAAAAAAAATTTTTTGAAAGACTTTTTTTAAGGTGTCATAAAATTTCTCATGAGATGATTTGAGGCTTAAGAACAGAAGGATAGTAAACTATGTATACATCTGATAACGAATGATTCCATAATAATTTTGACTCATATTTATTTGGCAACTGTAATGGGTATTCCTGGTTGTCATCTTGACTATATCTGGAATGAACTACAACTCAGAAATGGAAGGCGCACACCTGTGGTCCGGATCTTGAGGCTGGAAGGCACACCTTTAATCTGGACCACACCTCCTGCTGGAAGCCTATGGAAGGACATGGAAGAAAGAAGGGTTCAGTTCGTTCTTTCTCTCCCGCTTGCCCTTGCCTTGTCACCACGTCCATTCCTCCACAGGAGCCGACTGCTGCAGGATTCCAGCATGTACAGAAGACCAGCTGAGACACCAGCCTCATGGGATTGGGCAACTACGAGCTTTTTGGACTTTCCATTCACAGATAGCCATTGTTGGACTGCAGCCTGCGAGTCATTCCAATAAATTATATATATACATGCTGGAATCCTGCAGCAGTCGGATATATATATATATATATATATGTATATATGAGAGAGAGACTCGTTCCATAAGTTCTGTGACTCTGGTGCACCCTGTCAGCATAGTAACCCACTACATGATAGGTATTATCATCATCTGTACTTCACATAACCCGGTAAGGAAGGTACTGGTTATCGTTGCCGTTTGCAAACGTGGAATCTGGATTCAACAAACTTCTCAGCAATCATTGATGGGACGGAACGGAAGCCAGAAGTGACATCTGAGGCTGTCTTCCTCAGAGCTTTAGTTCTCCCCGCTGAGCTGGTGGAAAGCGAGCGTGGTGGTGCAGGCTCGAAGGATGCAGGAGGAAAGGCCACACATCGAAAGGTCCTGACAGATGAGGCGAATTTAACTTCACTCTTTAAGTACTTAGCACTAAAACTTGGAGCCGCTCCAACTCCCTTCTTTCCCTCACGCCCCGCATCTGGTCCACCTGATGATCCTACCAGCCCATGTTTTCAATTCGACTCAAAGCCCATTCCCTCCTCACACTGTCCATAACTTTCCTTTGGAGGTAGAGCCCGTTGTACCCTGGCTGGCCTGGGCCTCTCCATCCTCCCCCTCCCTCTGCCTCCTGGGTGCTGGGATTACAGCCACAACACCCAACTACATTTTAAAAGAATAGATCGACTGGCACCTTCCTCCGCTATAGCCTCAGCCTCCTCTGCTGAGTGGACCACGCCCACATCTTCAGCTCCTTTCTCTTCTGGTCTCTACACACCTGGAATCTTTGGCTTCCTGGTGGCCCAAGGGAAATAGTGCCCTGAGGCTGGCGGTCAGAGTCTCCCCAGCTTGAAGGAGACTTGTCTGGTCACTTTTTACTGTCCAGTCTCAGCCTTCTTCCTGTCCATTGTCTATCTGTCAGGGGAGGGACGCTTGGAAGGCTCCCTTGGGGTCTTTGAAGTTAATGGCTCCTTTTATTTCCTCCTGTTGCAGCCATGAAGTTCTCAGCATCTTGCTCCACTACGCCCCACACACAGAAGCCTAGTTGGGTTGGCTCCTATCATATACACCTTGTCCAGGACTCCCCGGCTGGGGCTGGGACTGTGTGTGGCCCACATGGAGTTAAAAAGAAAAACAATATTTTAAAATCAGGGAATATAGACACCACCCAGGTGCCACAGGGATTTTTACACAGAACTTGCTTCCGGTTCTGAAGAGCAATGCCACAAGAATTTTTTTAATAATAAAATGTTATTATTTAATTGTCACTTTTTAACTTTTTTATTTAAAAATGTAAAATATATTTGTTAATAAGTGGGAGAGAATGTACCATTTGCAGAGTGCCTTATTATTTTGATCAAAGACAAAAACAACAGTGGGCTGTGGTGGATGTACTCTTGTTTGTTTTCACGGCTGTAGAGATCCTTTAAGGAAGGGGTTTTTTCCCTTTTACTAATTTAATCGAGAAGGTTCACAGGGCAGACGTGGCTTATCCAAGGTGACATATGTTTCCCGGTCTCCCTGGGGAAATGGGGACAGTAATTTTGTACAAGGTGGTTCCTTTAGCCTCTGCCCCCTCTGGTCTGCTAACCATGTGACCATTGTGTATTAACTCACGAAACTTGTATTGGCATCTCCTTTACTATAGGCATGTGCTGCGTGCCAGCGATGGAAATGTGAAAGAGACGCATGCCTTCGAGTGAGCAAAGGAGACAGAAATGGATGGGGAGAAGCAGAGGAGGGGGGTGGAGCGCTGTTTGAAAACTAGGGACAGCTTCATATGTGGCATGGTACCCAGCATATGCTAGGCACTCCACAAAGAGTACACCTTCTCATATTTATTGACACACACGAAGAATTATCATAGCAATCACATAATCCTTAAACAAGCAAAGGGAACATTTTGCTCAAATGATTTCCCCCACAAGGGTAATGGAAAGTTCAGGTGAAGAGCAGGGCAGTATGGGACGTCTTCAGAAGGAAATATAAATGGATCTCCTCCAGAGATAAAATTCAGGGGGGACAATGTGGGAACTTGAGTGCATAATTGACGGAAAGCCATGCAAAGTGAAAATATGGGGCCTTTGCTCAAAAAGCAGGAAAAGTTATAGAAATCTGGGCTTTCTTTTCCTTTAATTCTATCTCTCTCGAATTGACTAGATGTTTTTTAGCAATCCTTTTTTTTTTTTTAATGTTATTTATCTTATGTGTATGAGTACTTGGTCTGGCTGTATGACTGTAAACCACCTGCATGCCTGGTGCCCTTGGAGGCCAGAAGAGAATACTGGATCCCCTGAGACTGGAGTTATAGACAGTTGTGAGCCACCATATAGGTACTGGGGATCGATCCTAGGTCCTCTGGAAGAGTAACCAGTGCTCTTAACCGATGAGCCATCTCTCCATCCCAATCTGGAGGATCACTTTTAAAATATGTGCTTATAAAGAAAATTTTGACCTATGAGTGTGAGTTTTTATCATTCATTCTTATATTATAAAGTTCTCCTTTTAAATGCAAATGTAGGGCTAGAGATCTCACCTGACAAAGATGTTTGCTGCCAAGTCTTAATGACTTAAGTCCAATCTCCAGGACCCACATGGTGGAAAGAGAGAATGAACTCATGCATGCCACCCCATAAAATAAGTAGATGCAATTTTTTTAAAAAAAATATGCAATTGTAATCACACCTTTAACTTACACTCAGAATCGCTGAACTGCACAGCCTCCTGTTTGGCAGTGGTTCATGCATGAATATGTTAATTCTTACAGGGGTGGAAATACTATACAACATCACAGCGCTTTTGCTTGACTTCTTGATACATGAACTCCCAATCAACCCTCCCTGCCTCCAGCTTACAGAGGAGTTAAGCAGAGCTGAAGGAGAAGGAGATATGGGTGGTCCCATTGTCCCCTTTCCCCATAAAAGAGAGCATATGACAGGGTTTCTTTCTTTCTTTTCTTTTCTTTTTCTTTTCTTGTTTTGTTTTGTTTTGTTTTTCGACACAGGGCTTCTCCATGTAGTTTTGGTGCCTGTCCTGGATCTCACTCTGTAGACCAGGCTGGCCTTGAACTCACAGAGATCCACCTGGCTCTGCCTCCTGAGTGCAGGGATTAAAGGCGTGCGCCACTGCCACCCGGCATGACAGGGTTCCTTAAAATGCTGTTTCCTCTGGAGATAAACCACGTCCCCCAAACAATGTGCTGAAGTGACTTTATCTTGGGAACAGGGTCATTGTAGACGTCATTGGTTAAAATGAGGTGGGCCTGGGGACTGGGAAGATGATCCCATGGTTAAAGCAGAGACAGCGCATTCCTCAGAGTAATCCCACAAGGGAGAATAGCCATATCCGGAGCTCTGAGTTTGATTGAGAGCCACTGCCTCAATGAATAAGATGGAAAATGATCAATGATGATTCTTTTTTTTTAAAGATTTATTTATTTATTATGTACACAGAAGAGGGTGCCAGATCTCATTACAGATGGTTGTGAGCCACCGTGTGGGTGCTGGAAATTGAACTCAGGACCTCTGGAAGAGCAGTCGATGCTCTTAACCTCTGAGCCATCTCTCCAGCCCCAATGATGATTCTTGACATAAGCTTCAGGCCTCCATATGCACGTGTGCCTAGTGCACATGTACCCCACAACGTGTCCTCCCCCCCCCACACACACACATGTTCAAACATGCACACATACACACATGAAAATGGAGAAAGAAAAGAAAACAAGTCCATCCTGGAGTAGGGTGCCCCCACAGTGCAATAGGATTGGTGTAGACCTTTGGAAGTCCAAGTGACGACAGGAAGAAGACCATGAGGACGGAGCAGAGTTGGTGTCACAAGAACATACACCTGGGCCATAAACAGAACAGTGGAAAAGGAAAAAAGGGTTCTTCTTCAGTGTCTTCGGTGGCAGCATGACCCTGCTAACAACTGACCAGACTTCAGGCATTCAGGACGGAAAGAACCCTTCCTGTGACCTTAGGCCGCCCCGTGAGGTGCTCTGTCACAGAGACCCTAGAATGCAAAATGCCCTCTGTGTTCAAAGCAAGTTCTGGTTCAAATGGAATGCATGGCCTCTGCAGGTTGCTATTGCTGCCAGCTCATGCCCGACTGTAGATTTAGCCCACCTACCTCTAACTCCCCTGGAGTCTCATGCATCACAGATTTGGAGGAATTCTGTGCTCCCAAGGCATAGGGGATGTAACATCCCCGTGGGCTACAGGAACAGAAGACACTTTTTGCACATATTTGCTGGCTTTATCTACACATTCAACCTTTCTGGAAGATGTCATTACAGAACACAGAATCAAAGTTAAACTCTTAGTGTCAACAGACTGGGGTTGTAGTCCAGTGGCAGAGCATGCGCCTAGCACACTAGCATGGGTCTGGTCTTGGATTTGATCCCAAGATTTGCCAAATGAAAGCTCAAATGTATTATATAGATGATAACTTAAAAGAGTAATGTGGAGGGGCTGGAGAGATGGCTCAGGGGTTAAGAGCACCGGCTGCTCTACCAGAGGACCCGGGTTCAATTCCCAGCACCCACATGGCAACTCACAACTGTCTGTAACTCCAGTTCCAGGGCATCTGACACCCTCACACTAATGGACATAAAATTAAAAAAAAATTAAATTACTTTAAAAAAAAATAATGTGGAGCCGGGCAGTGGTGGCACATGCCTTTAATCACAGCTCTTGGGAGGTGGAGGCAGGGGAATCTCTGTGAGTTCAAGGCCAGTGTGGCCTGTCTACAAAGCAAGTTCCAAGAACAGGGCTGTTACACAGAGAAATCCTGTCTCGAAAAACAAAAAACAAAGCAAACAAAGAAGGGGGGATGTGTGGTAACGTGGACCAGCTTTGCAAATGTCTTAGAGTTTGTGAAGTAAAATACCACTTTTTTATGATTCTCTTTGATTGTTGAGCTTAATTTGCAGAATTATTATCTAGGCCAGGATCGTTATAGGATTTGGCAAATACTCTTGTTTCCTTGGAACACATGGCTAGAAATAGTTTGAAAGGGTTGCTTGGTTTTGGTTAAAGACCAAAGTGTTGATAAGGCAGGTGTCTTCCTTCGGCTCCTATTAACACAGCCAGGCTTCACACTTTGGGTTCTAAATAAAGCAGTATGAGCTCCTCAGACCTGGAGGAAACACTACCCAAAGTGTATACTTCACCTTCCCCCGAGAAGCTATATTGGAGGAAATGAGTCACTCCACTACTGGCCCAGGATATTCTCTACAGCGTGGCCATGGCAGCAAAGAGCTACGAACACTCGTG
>CABHPQ010002176.1:4038-36650 GCA_902168405.1 Peromyscus aztecus
TTTTTTTTTTGGTTTTTCGAGACAGGGTTTCTCTGTGTAGCTTTGCGCCTTTCCTGGAGCTCACTTGGTAGCCCAGGCTGGCCTCGAACTCACAGAGATCCGCCTGCCTCTGCCTCCCGAGTGCTGGGATTAAAGGCGTGCGCCACCAACGCCCAGCGACATTTTCTTTCCCTTTGGGAAAAGATGAGGTGGGTTCTGAGACCCTATGTACCCTGAGGGCTTTTTAGAATTGAACCAGGTCCCCCAGAAGAGCCATGTGTCACCTGTGTTCAATTGTGTCTCCCAGTGACCCACTGAAAGGTGAGTCAGCCTGCCTTGTGCTCAATGGTGAGAATCAGTCCCAATGGGACTCACCTGACTTCAGACTCACCTGTGGGTCACTTGCAGCAACATTCCTACATCTCCCCAAGGAGCCCTTTAGGAATATTACTTACATAAATAGACAGCCATCCCACAAAAGTGAAAATCACCCCCAACTCCCATCATGCTGAAGGATCACCGTTAATATGGTTGACACGTCTTTTCATGCATATGATGGTGTTTATTTTCAAAACAAATAAAGGAATCATACAATGCAACACCCTTTTGTAAAACACCATTTACAATCAAAGAATAAGCCGAGTGTGGCGGTGCGTACCATGGTCTGTGAGTCTACAGCGTCATTTTACATGGTTTCATATTGCTGCAAGGCCTGCCCGTAATTTCATTTATTAGCCAACCGTCAGTTGACAAGCAAGGCTTTCCCAGAGCTCAGATGCCGTTGGATGTTCATTTCCAAGTGCTATTTGACGATAACGCGTGGGTGATGCAGTTGCTGGAACAAAGCATGCATGCACAGTTATTTAGGGTCTTTATTGTATTGTCACCACCAAATTCACCTCACTGGAGTTTACCGCTTCACACCTCCACAGCAGTACAAGAGAAGGCCTGTTTCCCATTCCGTGACCACTTTTGGCTTCCCCTCTGCTGTCAAGGAACAGTGGCTGAAGAATCATGCGTGAGGAGGTAATTGGCTCCATCTCCAGCAGCTACGATTCTCCTTGGGCCCAAAACCCCTTTGCAAAAATAACCATTTGGTTCCAATACCAAGCCTCCTAGCAGCATGGGCCAATGCAGTGACATAACATAGCCTGGTCCCGGTTTAGGCTCCTATTAATGACCAAGGCTCAAACCATTGCTCCTGTTTGGATTAAATCACATACTCAACTCCACCCCTGCCTCCTTCCCAGACTCCTCTGACCCAAGTCCCACTGTCCTGTGGGGTAAGTTGAGGCCAGCCAGCTTGCAAGCAGGAAATATTCAGAAAGAATTACTACCACACTAAACCCAAGGCCTCCCTAGAGGGCTGAGCATTCACAAACCCCCGTGGCTCCCTCCTCACCCACCCGCCACTCCCACCTGGCTTTCAGTAGCAGGTTCAGTGGAAATTTGAAGGCTCCCTGTCAGTAAGTTTAGGACTAGAAATCTGTTAAATCACCCAGCATGCCACAGGGGAAAAAAAAAAAAAAAAAAAAAAAAACAAACCACAACTCTGTGTCTCTCTCTCCAACTTGTGAGGAGGATGGTGTCCCCCCAGTCTCCACAGCACTGTCCGCTGACTTGAGCCTCTGACAAGAAGGGGGTTGGTTTGCAGGGAACAGCTTTCCAGTCAGGCGCTCCACGGCAGCCCACTTTGCTTCCAGCTCATTTTTCGTCTCCCGCTCCGCTCCGCCCGCCCGATCTGACGATTCTTAGACGGATTCTTTTGCTCTTTTGTGAACCGCTGGATGTCACCTTTGCTAACATTCTGGTACTTTGTCCCAGGAGATGCAAAGGGGTCTGTCTACAAGGAAACTTCACTTTGCCTGGGGCTTCGTGCCTGACTCTTGGAATGCCGGGATGGAGCCTCAAGAGCAGAAACGGCAGGGCAGAAGTATGCTCCAGGGGAAGAAGGCAATACTTTCACTTGTTCACTATCGAGAACCATGCAGACTTCTCCGGCCTCATCTTGGGAGGCCATTTTGAACTGTCACAGCATCTCTCGGGTCTTTGTTCCAGAATGTGGTGGATAATGCAGTGGATGACTAAGAAAGCTGATTGCCTATGCTGTAGAACATGCAGCACATACTTCGGTGAACAGGAGACAACCAAAGACTTTTTCAGTGTCTCAGCACACCACGCATGAGATTTGCCAAAGTACACCTATTTATAGATTGTCCTTCTCCAACTGCCCCATAAATACCTTCTACCCTTCTTCCCTTCCTTCTCTCCTTCTATCCATCTCTCTTTTTCTTTTTCAAAGCCACCCATGTCACATAGGTCCACTCTCATCTTTCCTCAAAAAAAAAAAAAAAAATCAAGATGAGATTTTAAAAACCGCCAAAGAAAACTAAGCTGTGAAATCTCAATCCTAGACATCCATATTTACAAATTAGACATGTCAGAAACTGAGCACAGACCTACTTCACCAAAAGTTCTTCCACATCTCCCAGTGATGTGATTAGAGTCGGTTTGATCCCTTTAAAGCACATACTTGGACTGTGAGCCGAAACCTTCGATACCATCTGATTCTGTAGCCCTGGCTAGGTGTAACATCCTGGACAACCATGTGAGTTGGAGGTCCCAGGTCCCAGGACAAAGCTGATGGTCCATACCTTTTAAGAGCTGATTCCGTTGAGACTCATAGGTCATAGGGCTGGCACTGGGGTTACAGCCTCCCTCAGGTTACACGAGACTAAGCTGAGACCCAAAGAAGTTAAGAGCACTCCTGGATCAGATGGGGGAGGGGCAGGCAGGGAGCAGCACCTGTAGCTCAATTGTCAGGAGTCTAGTCAATGGTGAGAGGCATCTTGGAAAGAGGACTCCGTGACCAAAATTTCCATGATTTGCAAGAATTTAAAAGAACTTGTGCTCCATGGCCCCATGGCAGCCTGTCCCTTTCTCTGTTCCTCCCACGTTTTACATAACCCTTCCCCAACATCATTAACACAAAGGAGGGACAGGAAGACTTTGCAAACTAGATCAGAGAAGGAGGTGGGAGTCTTAGGTAGGACCTTGAGGGCATGTAGCTCCCGGAACTCAGGAATGGGTCACTCAGACTCATTCTTAAGTCACACACACACACACACACACACACACACACACACACACACACACTGAATTTTTTGTTTTGTTTTGTTGTGTGTGTGTGTGTGTGTGTGTGTGTGTGGTTTTTCCAGACAGGGTTTCTCCGAGTCACAGCCCTGGTTGTCCTGGAACTCACTTTGTAGACCAGACTGACCTTGAACTTACAGAGATCTGCCTGCCTCTGCCTCCTGAGTGCTGGGATTAAAGGCGTGCATCACCACTGCCCAGCTGCTAAATGAAAATTTAAATAAATAAATAAATAAATAAATAAATAAATAAATAAATAAATGTTGGGGATGTAGCTCCGAGGTAGAGCACTTGTCTAGCACACACAAGGCCCTGGTTCAGGCCCAATGCCACACACATGTACATATGAAAGGGTGTGGAGACCTCCAGGATCAACCGGGTGCTGCTGGAGGCTCTGAGGTCAAATTTATTTTCGTATTAGGACTAAGATGTAATTTGTCTTTTCACCCTCACCCTCTCAGGAAGACACACTGGCATTCCAGATACTACATAACTGTGATCTCTCAAGAGACCCATTTCAGAAGCAGACCCCAGCACCCCGCTGTCCCTAAAGCACACATCGAAGAAATGTACAAAACTACCAAACAATGCCCACGCTGTTTGCCCTGTTCCCGTTGAATTTTACTCCCTGTGGAAAATAATACAGGTTTGTTTGTAAATAACAACATACTATTTATGCCACCATGTGGTAGGTTTCTTTTGTTATTTTTAGAGTCAATTAACAAATGTAACATTTCGCTCTTAGTTTCTATTGCAATAAATATCCACAGAGGTAGCCCATGTTACCAAAGTTAGCCAAAGTTATTTGGGGCACTCAGTACTTCCTAAACGTTGTTCTGAGACTGAAAACACGGAGGAGCTTGTCACAGGGATGGGGATAGTGTCTGCCGGGCTGGTAGTCGGAGTCCCATCCCCCTATTAGCCCAATTTCCATCTCTCTTTATTCCCGGAGCCTGTGCTCATGAATTTTGGGATTACTCTTAGCTCCAGATAATCCATAAGTGTGGTTCCCAGAGGCCCTCCTTGCCTGCATGCTAATGAGGGCTGAGCAGCTGTGAGGGGAAGGGAGCTTAGTGGGTCGCTGGAACATCTCCCGCCATGGTGAGCAAGGCTTTCCCTTTTCTTCTTTAGAGACCCATGAATCTCTCTTATCGCCTCAGAAATGACTTGTCTCATTCCACAGTTTGACCAACCCAACAACCCGCCCAGCTCAGCTCAGAGCCCCTTCTTCCGGAGCGAGAAACGAGGGAAGGTCCCAAGACAGATCCCTCCTTCAGTATTAGCTGACCTCAGTTCTCACTCTTCCTTGGAGACGGCAGCGAGTAGAGAGGAAAGGAAGGAGATGCCCTTTTCAGAAAGCAGCTGTGTGCTAAGGGTCCCAGGGCTGTGAACCCCAGTTCGAAGAGCCCACCCTGGAACCAACGTAGCAGCCTGGGCTGAACTATGGCAGGAGTGAGATTCTGGCGCTGCGAGAAGTGTGCTGACTGACAGCTCAGTGTCCAATCACTGAGCCACTTCCAGGTTGGGAGGGTAAAGTTCTGGAGGAGCTAAGGTTTGTGTGTGGGGTGGAAGCAGGAAGAAGGACTCATGGAGGAGATACTATCACACTCACACAAATAATGATAGTATTGCACGTTTATGATTAGGACCAGCGCACAAATGCATCTCCCCACAATAACCCAGTGAGGCAAGTGTGTTAGCAAATATCAACATTCCCTCCGCTTCTCATAGAAGCAAGCAGAAGCTTAGTGAGCTAAAGTTATTAATGTCTCCTAAGAAGTGGTGGGGCACGGAGGCTAGAGAGATGGCTCAGTGGTTAAGAGCACTGACTGCTCTTCTAGAGGACCCGGGTTTGATTCCCCCATCCACATGACAGCTGACAACTGTCTGTAACTCCAAGATATGAGACCGTCCTAAACAACTGCTGTAACTCCAAGATATGAGACCCTCTCCTAAACATACATGCAGGCAAAGCACCAATGCAAATAAGATAAAAATACATAATTTTTTTTTTTTTAAAAAAAAGGAAGTGGTGGGGCTGCACTCTGGCTCTGGAAGTCTTGCTCCCACTGTTGGGGGTGGGGAGGATGTTTTGGGAGCAGCCAGTGCAGGCGATTGGCTTGCATTGCTAGTTATTGCCATGAGTAAGGGAAGTAGAGCGGATCTTCTGAAATCCACATGAGCTGATTATAAAACCTCTTCTTCACACGCCACAGGCTTACAGTGGTATCCATTTCCCACGCAGTACATCCAAAGGGCACACCAGGAAGTGTGGGCAGTCTGGGCAAACATTCTCCAATCCTGTCTTGGTAGGGTGTGGGAATGCAGATCTGGTTACACCTGCCCTAAATATCCTTTAGGCTAGACAGTCTGGCCCGCCTCCAGAAGGAGACCCCGGGAATCACCACTATAGTACCACGTGCTCAGTCCCATGTCAGTCCCAAGAGCAGTGGGTCCCCTGGACTCCTCTGGAGAGGATGCGGATGGTAATCAATGGGTGATCCCTTGATCACCTCGGCTTTTGTGGGAGCAACTCAACCTGGCTCCGCTTGACTGCCTTGTCACCCTTATGAGACTGGTGACCCTCCCAATTTCCCGACAGGCACCACGCTCCTCAGCAACTCACTCCTTCTATATTTGTCTCAGGCTCAGCCACAGGGAGAAATATCCTGAAGACTCGCTGTCCCCTGTCGAGGGAGACATCTGGAGTCACAACACACATGTAGAGGTCAGAAGGCAACCTAGACACCCATCTTCCACTCCTGCCTTGTTCGAGACAGTCTCTCCTCCTCCTCCTCCTCCTCCTCCTCCTCCTCCTCCTCCTCCTCCTCCTCCTTCTCCTTTTTCTCCTCTTCCTCTTCCTTCTTCTTCCTTCCCCTTCTTCTCCTCCTCCTCCTCCTCCTCCTCCTCCTTCTTCTTCTTTTAATGGTTTTCCGAGACAAGGTTTCTCTATGTAGCCTTGGTTATCCTAGAACTCATTCTGTAGACCAGGCTGGCCTCAAACTCACAGAGATCCACCTGCCTTGGCCTCCTGAGTGCGAGGACTGAATTAAGGCATGTGCCACCACCGCCCACCAGGGTCTCTCTTCTCTACTGCTGTTTATGAAGGCTAGCTGGCCCACAGCCTTCCAGAAGTTCTCCGGTCTCCGTCCCCCACGCTATAGGAATCCTGGGATTACAGATACAAACTATTGCAACTGGCTTTATGTGAGGCTGGGGATCCGAACTCAAGTCATTTAGTTTGCATGGCAAGTACTTTACCCATGGAGTGGTCTCCTAGCGCTCCGAATTTATTTAAGAAGGATATGGTTCTCCTTTCCTACCAGGGACTGGAAAATTCACTTGTGCCTGGCTAAGCTAGGTCAGCAGAGCCGGGGGCCCTTGCAATATCACAGGTTCTAGACCTATCCCATAGTACACGAAAATAGATTTGTCGTGGGAGGGTGGTAATGTCACAGGAGGCTGTTCATTATATCACAGAGCAGGTCCAAGGGTGGCCCCCCACCAGAAGTTTCTCACCAACAAGTTTAGGTGAATAGATACCTTCACGTCAATTGGTGGTGCATGGCCCTGCCCTCCAGCACACACAGTCCTGAGCTCCCAAGACTTTGCGTCACCCCTTTCTGTCCCAACATCCCAGGTCCGCTGACTGGGGTCTCCCAAAGCCTGAACCTGCCTTATCTTAAAACCTCTGTGGTTATCTAAGTGATCTGCTCCCTTCATTATATCATAGGCTGTTAGAAGGAACATGCATCAATCAGCGGTTACCCACAGCAAGGAAATATAATTCTGAGGCCTGTGTCCAAATCCTTCTCTCTCTCCACCCCCTCTTTTTTTTATATGTATATAGGATTAGGTGAGAATTGAATGTATAAATATATGTAAAGATGGGAACATTGCCTTTGTGAGTGCTGCGTGACATGTGATGAAAGTGAATGGTATTGGAACAGTACGGACCACAAGCTAGAACTAAGAGATGACATCAAGCTGGAGGTGATGGACAATGCTCCACATAGCAGGTAGGGGCCTATGACCAAGGGCATGCGTGAGTAATCCCGATTTTCTACCTGAGATTTAATACCGGATTTTTTACTTGTTCGCCAAAACTTGCCAGAGAGAGAGAGAGAGAGAGAGAGAGAGAGAGAGAGAGAGAGAACAAGATGTGGGGTTTTGCATTGAGTGAAATCCATCATGAAACATACAAAAAGAATGATAGACTCTAGGGTGGATGGGACACTCGATATCAGGACTGAACTTCAGGATTTCTCTTACAAGAGCTAGGGAGCCAGTGAAAGTTCTGTGGTCAGGGACATGTTATAAGACTGGTGTCAGTCAGGATGAGTGGTATAACAAACATTCCAAATTTCACAGCACCTTAATAGAAAAGAATTGGTTTTCATAGGGGAACAGGAGTTTCGAGCTGGAACAGGGACAGAGTGGGAGAGCAAGGAAAGAGATACCATGATAAATGAAGACATCGTGGGATTAGGGAGAAACAGAGTGCTAGGGAAGTTCCCAGGAATCCACAAGGATGACCCCACCTTAGACTACTGGCAATAGTTAAGAGGGTACCTGAACTGACCTACTCTGGTGAATACCCTAACTGTTATCATAGAGCCCTCATCCAGTGACTGATGGAGGGAGTTGCAGAGATCCACAACCAGGCACCAGGCCGAGCTCCAGGAGTCCAATCGATGAGAGAGAGGAGGGACTCTATGAGCAAGGGACATCGAGATCATGATGGGAAAACGTACAGAGCCATTCAAACTAGTGGAAATGCATGAACTGTGGACCAACAGCTGTGGACCCCCCATGGTACTGGACTAGGCCCTCTGGATAGGCGAGACAGTTGTTTAGCTTGAACTGTTTAAGGGGTCCCCAGGCAGTGGGATCAGGGTCCATCCCTGGTGCATAAGCCGGCTTTTTGGAGCCCACTGCCTATGGTGGGACACTTTGTGCAGCTTTGGTGCGGGGAGGAGGGGCTCGAACCTGCCTCCACTGAATGTACCAGGCTCTGCTGACTCCCCATGGGAGACCTTGCCTTGGAGGAGGTGGGAATGGGAAGTGGGTTGAGGGGGGAAAGGCTGAGGGGGTGGGAAGAGGGAGGAGAGGGGGACCTGTGGTTGGTATATAAAACGAATAGAAAATTTAATTAATTAAATAAATAAAAATAATTGGTTTTCCCTGGAGACCCTGTCAGCTGCACCTGTGTCCCATCTTGGTTTTGAACTCTGGGATCTACCTGGAACATTCTTCTCTGCTGTTGTCACAAATCATGTTTTCCTGGCTCTTCAGGCTTCTGTCCAGAAATGGTAGATGTCACATTGGCCAAAACAAGTTCTACTACCACACTAGCTGTCTGTCAATGGGTAGGAATGGGTGGTCCTCCCAGGAAGAGATCACAAATATTTGTAAACAATAATAGAACGACCCCAGAGGGATTTAGGATTCTTCCTAAGCCTGTGATCACATGGCTTTCCTGGAAACAGGGCTCATCATCCATTATTACACATTTTTTTTCTTTAGACTATGGCGCTCCAGAATTCACTTTGAAATCTCTGTGGCTCCTCCCCCGATGTCAGGACGTCTCCATCAGCCGCTCAGAAGGGAAGGGTTCCTCTGAGAACGATCAGAAAAGAACTCACTGCTCCTGACGTTGAGTTTCTCAGGCCTCTTGGATGAGGTGAGCCTGGGTGGTTCTCCATGTTGCCTAGTTTTATAATTTTGTAGCCTGCTGTGATTTCCGGCCTATTGATTAATGGGTCTCTCTCCCTCCACCACCAGCGACCTTAATCTTTTCTTAATTGCTTTAATGGCTGTTCGGCTTCCCTCTCATACCTTCCCCCACAATATTACTGTGGCAGAGCTTTTGTATCCTAACTTCATCCTCCAACCCGGGCCATGCTAACCAACGAGAGGTGAATTCTGTCTTTGTTTGCTCTCTTTCCCCATTTTCTTCTTTGGATTTATTTCTCCCTTGGCTGTTTTCACATTTCACAGCTGCTGTAGTTATCTCTTGTCTGAGATAATGGAGCAAAACCAGAAAAAAAAATAAACAAAATATAATGAAGGGAGCTCAATGCCAAGGTCCCCCGACCCTACTTGACTGCAGCATACTTCATTCACATCAAGTCTGAATGCTGGACTACCCTCTCTGTTTCTGGCCCTACAACTTCAGCAGCCAGGCAAGCAGACCCTCTTCCATGCTGAAAATGTAAGGGGAATCTTCTGGAAGCCAGACTCAAGTAGGCTGACTTCCACCAGCCTCGTTTGGGATTTTGTCCCTTCTTGGGATTGTCACTTGAGGCGTTTCTTCAAATATGCATCATTTCTTCACTCGTTTATGGATTATTCGCCAATGCCTACTAAACACCCACTCTTAGGTACCACAAGACGCGATCACTTGCTGATCACAGTGATGGGGGCCGCAGAGTACACAGCAAAGCAACGCACTTGGATCTATGAGAGTGCGGGACGCACAAACACCGTGCTTCCTGTGATGAGAGTCAGTGGGAGGGTGGATAGGAAAGAAAAAGAAGATTAAAGGGGAGTTTCTTGAGGTGACCAGAGCATGGGAGTGAGAAGAGTGAGGGCACAGAGGTGCAAACCCTGACTTCTAAGTGCCCAGGCTTCATTACCACGACTTCCAAGATGAGATGGGGTACACAACCACTCTGCCTTGTATGCCAGGCCCAAGGCCTGCCTCCAGCAATTGGACCCCCCCTTTTTTATATGGTTCTCCAAAATTCCGAAAGGGTCTGGAGGACAGGAATGGTCAGCAGGTGCAATTTGGAGGTGGAAGCCACTACTCTCATCAACAAATGCCTACAGGAGGCATAAAGAGAAGGGCCGTGTAGTAAGCATTTGTGTCAATAAATAAAGGTGTACAGAGTTTGAATGAAGATTTTACATCTGCGCTCTGAAAGACGCAAGCTCAAATTCAATCTCTTTGAAACTGCCTCATCCAGGCTCTGCTGTGGGATGTTCTGTATGCTGTGAAAATGTGTTGCTATGATTGATTGATAAATAAAATGCTGATTGGCCAGTAGCCAGGCAGGAAGTATAGTATAGGCAGGACAAGGAAAGAGGAGAATTCTGGGAAGTGTAAGGCTGAGTCAGGAGATGCTGCCAGTAGCAGCAAGGAGAAACAAGATGTAAGGATACCAGTAAGTCACCAGCCACGTGGCAAGGTATGGATTTATAGAAATGGGTTAATTTAAGATAAAAGAACTAGATAGCAAGAAGCCTGCCATGGTCATACAGTTTATAAGTAATATAAGCTTCTGAGTGATTATTTTATAAGTGGGCTGCGGGACTGTGGGGGCTTGGCAGGACCCAGAGAGAAACTCTCCAGCTACAAGGCTCCCCTCAAGTGAGTTGTTTAGTCTCCTTTTTATACCCCTCTAAATGTATTAGTTTATGTATGATACTTCAGAGAATATTTTACATACAGACTTCACATTTCTATGTAAAAGTACTCAAGTATTTATCACTAGCATAAAAGCCCAAAAGCATAACATAGTTACCTCGTTTACTCTGTTTAAAAGCAGTGACTACTAACTCTTAGCTGAAACTACCCTCCGTCTCCCTCCCTTCCTCCCCAATGATGACCAGTGTCTTGAAGTTGGTGTTTATCATCCTAGTAAAGAAATTTTACTGTGTATCTTTCTATAAATAATACACGATACTGTCATGGACTACAGTTGTCCATGATGAGGTGAGCAAGAGATAAGAGCACTTTCTGACTTGCCTAATAATCCAACCTCAACACACTGAACCCACACAATGGAAAGAGATAATCAGTTCCCACAAGCTGCTCTCTGAGTTACAGATGCATGTACACACACACACACACACTCACACACTAAATGAATAAATTAAATGTTAAAAAAATGTATTATGGTACCATATTTCTGGAGAAGATGTCAGAAGTCCTTTTCTGTCAAGGCCCAGAGAGTAGCATTTTAGATCTTATAGCCAGTCACAAAAATTGATCTCTATCTACCACTTGACTGTAGACAGAAAGCACACTTACAGTTAGTATGTCAACTAGTAGAGCGTGGTTGTGTTCCTGCAAAGAAAAACTGCTACACCATGGGATGTCATGCATCACAAAAACATGCTTTATTTCCCCCTCAACCTGTCTTAACCCGCACGCACCCCACGCAACAGCTGGCCAGAAACTGGTGGCTTTGTGCCACTCCCCTCCCGTCACAAACAGCGCAGCTGTGGCAGTCTTCGGGTAGCATCTGAACTCAGGTATCCTTGAGTATCATCTGGACCTTTATTCCTCACTCTTCACGGCCCTGTGGTGTCATCGGATGTATGTAGGCTTCAACTGGATGGAGGATGGCTAAATTTCTCTCCAGTATCCCATACTCTGGGAATCTTTTTGGACCACTTTCCTGTCATTCTTGTCTGTCCTCATTTGGCCAACAGAGGAGTGTGGTGAGTGATCTCTCACTTTTGTTCAATTTGGACTTCCCTAAGAGGTAGGATGTTTTCTGAATGTGTATTGTCCAGATATCTTTTATGACAAATTCCCTGTTTCTATCTACTGCCCATTTTTCTATGAGATTGCCATTTTCTTATTAGTTTGTAAAGGTCCCTTAGATAGACCTTCCTGTTTCTTTATTTTAATTTTAAGTAGGTGTCTCATGTGTGGAGATCAGAGGTTGAAATTGGGGAGTTGGTTCTCTCCTTCCACCATGTAGGTCCGGAGGGTAAATTCGAGTCATCAAGCTTGGCAGCAAAGGTCTTTATCCATGGGGTCATCTTGCCAGCTCAAAAAAAAAAAAAAAAAAAAAAAAAAAAAGCCTTTCTCAGCCCCATTTTTCTCATCTGCAAACAGAAATCCTAATAGTCCCTACATGACCAGGTGGATGGAATGATCCGTGAGAATGGGGTTCATCGTGCCTAAATTCAGACAGAGAAGTTGTGTTCCCAGAATTCCTCTTCAGGAGCCTGTTGTATCTGCTTGGAGGAAATAATATACCACACAACATAGAAAGGAGGCTTCGACATGGCTGCAAATGATGAAGGGACTGATAGGCTTCCCCACCACGTGCGCAAAGGGACACAAAACAAAACAAAAAAACCAAAGCTGGAAAAAAACCTAACAGAGGTGTTGGAGGTTGGTTGTGAATCACGTGATATGTGCACTTCCTCTAAAGTCTGACAAATGTAGGAGAGAACTCTTGGCCCTAAAAGAAGTGCCAGGGCATGGGCTTGGGTAGGAATGGACAAGGAAACGGTGCTCGTGCCCATGAACAACACTGACAGTGTCCAACCAGACTTGGAAGAAGCAATTCAGCTCAAGAGCTGTTTGCGCCTGTCGTGTACAGTACTTGGTCCTTTCTACAGAGGTCTCCGTTTCACTCCTGTGGCAGCCTCCTGAGGCCTTAATAGAATCTCCATGTGACTTGAAGGACTTTAGGATCAGAGAGCTACGTTTCTAGGATCACACAGCCAGGAAACCGTCGAGCAGAGATTGCAGGCAGATGTGTCTGACCAAAAACCTCCCATTTTTGAAAAGGGGAGAGAGGGGCGGGGCAGGAAGGGGAGGGGTCGAGGAGCCACAACACAAAGCAGCAGGAGGCAGAGGTGGAGAGGGACACGGGAGAGGAAAGATATAGGGGTCTTTCCTGGAGCCCTGTGTTTAGGGAAGGGAAGGCAAAGCCATGGAATCCCCAGCTGCTCCCAGCTGTCATTGCCAAATTCAGCAAATAATTATACAGGACCACCCAGCTAAATTTGAATTTTTGATCAACAGCGAATAATAATAATAATTATGCCCCCATGCAATACATGGGACAGACATATTTACGCGAAAGAAAATCACTCGGTGTTGATCTGAAATTCAAGTTTAACTGGTTTTCCATGTTTAATCAGAACCCCCTCCCCTCCTAGCGGCATAGCTGGGGGTCTAGCACAGGGCTGCAGTCTCTGGAGAGAAGAAGCAGCTTCTTTCCTTCATAGTTTGCGCCTGGGATCTTAGAGCCGATATGCCATCCTTTCGGTGCACGTGCCCCTCAGCCTCCGGGGGTGCCCCTCAGCCTCCGGAGGTGCCGAGCTGCACATGGCAGGAAAGGGCAGAAGAACCTCTATAAACGCCATGTGCCTGGTACCCAGGAGGGTCTGCACAGCCCAGGAATGATGAGAAAATTTACTTTCCGAACATCCCTCTCCACGTCTTCAGTTCTCCCCTCCTTTCCCACCCAACTTCCCAGAGGCTCCGGGGCTTCTCGAGCCGGGAGCATTGGGTCCGTTTGTCCTCACCAAGTGCCACCAATGTGGCATTTTCCCAGGAGAACTTGCAATGGACCGGAAAGAGCCGGAAGGGGTGGGGGGTGGGGGGTGCTTCACAAAGGCAGAGCGCTAGGATGGTGGAGTCTTAGACCTCGTGGCAAGGGTTAGAGGCACATCTGGCCACAGAGGGTCTTTTTGGAACTTCTCCCGGATGTATTCACTATGCGGCCACATAGGCCACCGGCCCTATGAATCCTGAAGGAATACTGATTGAATACACTAAACACAATATCCCGGCCTGCAGCAAACCTCTCTGAGATCTTCCTGCTTCAGGCTGCTTCCTCCTATCCTGGGGAGCCCTTGAGGGCCTGACAAGCTTCTATTGTGCAGAAATCACCAGTACTGAAGAGCCCTGAGAGTCTCAGCTCTTCCGATTCTAGCCTTTCTCCAGCCTCTCCTTGAATGATCTCCCACCCAGAGCTGACAGGTCTAAGCAGTGTTCAGAGGCCAGCCCCTAGCAAGGGGGGTGGGGGACTCCAAACCAGGCTCTCCACACACATCCCTGTCCTTGGCTCAAAGTAGCTCCATCCCAGGAGTATCAGGCCTCCCACCCCGACCCTCCCACATCTGAACAGCCTCCCTGTGCCGTTTCCATGACAACTGGAAGCATTGCTGTAGTTTCACACCTTTAATACAATTCTCTTGCCCCGCCCCAAGACATTTCACCCCCACACCCAGGATTCTTAAGACTCTCTTCCAATCACATCGAGGACGCACATGCTGTGCTTGGCAGACCTCCTTTCTGCCGGCTTCTAAGAATTTTACAGCCACCTGAACTTGAGGGCATCCGTGAAGGGCCTTTCCTTTGGATTTGGATTTTTGAAATTTACGTACGGTGAGTGAGAAGGCGGCAGTGTGTGGCAATTGCAGAAGTCTTTGCTGGAGCAGAGAAGCTGCTGTAGGCACTCAGGGATGGGAGGGAGAACTTGGCCGAAAGGCCTGTATGTGGAGATGTGATTATTCTTCAAGTAGGAGTTAATGAGGAGGCAGATCTCCAAATATTTCATATGCGGATTACAGCCAATTATTGGATTATACCAGAGGCCAGCGGGCTGGCTCCCCTCTGGCCATCCCCACATCATGAACACGCAAATGGCAAGAAATAAGGGACAGAAGAGGGAAGCCCAGCTGAGGGGGGTGAGGAGTGGAAGCTTGGGGAGGAGGGGCCCCTCTCCTTCAGCTCCTCAGCTTCCTTGACTCACAGTACCCAGTCTGGGGGTCCACTCCATGTCTCTCCCGGGAGGCTCCCCAAACACAGATGTGGCTAGTTCAGAGTTCCCCTTCAATGCCAATCCAACAGCTCTGCTCTGTATGTCATGACCAAAGAACCCCCCCTACACACACACACACAATGTGAAAGGAACGTAACTTCTCACACAGTGGAGGGGGGGGACAGACACAGGGTTGTAAAATCCTAACATTTCGCTTTTTTAGAGGTTGGCAAAATAATCACGTTTTATTGTCTAGAAAGAGAAAGTCCCGCCTGAGTTGGGTTCTAAATCCAGGAACAGGATAGATGATGTTTTTTTTTTTTTTTTTTTTGGATTTAGGTTCCTGGATGTTTGGGACTTGGTCTGTTCTTTGACCTTCCTGGAGGTTCAGAAATTGCTAGCTAATCTTCCTGTGCCCACCCAGAGGCCTCGAGTATTGGCCAAGGGCTGTAGGGCTCAATGAGTATTCTCCACCAATCCTAGCCGGTCCTTTCTCCCCTACATTGTCCCACACACCCCTCTCAGCTCCTTCCTTGACTGGGAGGCCAGAGGGTAGCTCACATGTCAAATCGTCCATATAATCCTGTAAGTGGCTGTAATCAGAGAAGAAAATCTCCAGCAGCCTGCTTCGGATTGAAAAAGAAATATTTGTTTCCGTCATAGATTCTAAAATGAAACCTAGGACTACTGCTCCCCATAAGATGGCCCCTGTGGTAAGAAAGGCACTGGGTGCTAATGTCCCTTTGGAGTGTCCTGTTTGGAGATTCAGTGGCAGGTCTCTCAGGGCAGGATGATTTCTCCGGACTACTAGTCCTGGATTATCCAATTTCCATCAAGTGCCCTCAAATGAACAGTGTGGAAATGAACTGAGACCTTTAAGCTACGAGACAAAGTCCAGCTCCTTTTCCAGAGGAGGGTGGAGCTTTCAAAGAATGACTGAACCCCAACCTTCATGGCTCTATTATGCATTCCAGTCTCCCTCCAAACAGCACAGCACACACCACACACACAAACACACCACACACACACACATACACACACACCACACACACAAACACACATACACACACCACACACACACACACACCATACACCACACACCACATACACATACACACACACATACACACGCACCACACACACAAACACACAAACACACATACACCACACACACAAGCAGACATACACACACACCACACACACACCACATCACGCACACATACATACACACACCATACACCACATACACATACACACACATACCATACACACACACCACACATACACCACACCACACACACATACCACACTACACACACGCATACACAACACACACATACATACACCGAACACACACCGCGCACACACACACATCCTCCAGCCTGCTCACCTTGGATCTACTTCACCTGGACTTTTTTAGATGATGCCTGCCTCCTAACTGTGCCCAGTGCTGGGTCCTTTTGCTCCTTCAAGTTCCTGTCTCCATGGTAGATGTCCCTTTACCCTAAAGGAAATCAAGGTCCTGCAAAAACATAGACATATCAGTCCTGTAGCCCAATCACTTCCCAAACTGAAGGCGCCAAGTTTGGCTATCGGGTTACTTCGATGTTTCTGGACTGTGTGGCTCTACCCTTTCTTCTCTTCCACTTCGAGTGGAACTCAACACCGCTGAAAGTGCCTTTGAGCTGCTCAGCCACACCACCTCCCCTGGGTCTTTAATCTTGGTCTCTCTTCACATGGCTCTTGCTAACAATGCCCTGTATGTTCCACACAACCTTCCATCAGACATTTCCTGTAGTCCACGTTTGCTGCCCTTCATCCTCCTGACCGCTTCTGAGATACACAAGCCATTGTATCCTGGCAAGATGAAATTGAGTGAGTTAGGAAGGCTGTTGGGGGTATTATGAATCAGAAGGGTAACCGTGAAGCAAGCATCAACCACTAGGCCACACCTCACGTCACCTCTCGGTTCATTCTGATAGCTGTTATAATCCGGGACACCCCGGACTCAGCCCCAGAGTTGTCCAGTACCAGAAGACATCACCCCTGCCAGAGGCAGTGACTCCGCCCCCACCTGGACCCCGCCACCTTCATTTTGAGCAGTCTGAAGTGCAGAGAACTGATCTAAGCCCCAGGCAAGCTCAGGAGGGGCCTCAGCTCAGAGACATTAGGCAGTGCCACCGTCAGACACCGACCTGGAGAAACCAAGTCAAGTTCCAAATTAGGTCTAGAGCAGGAAGTTCTGAATTTTGGACCAGTCAAAGCTAGAAGGATTTTGAGAAATGGAGTGTGATAAACTCTACACGTTTGGACAATTAGCCTGCTAGCCAGCAGGGCTTCTGTGTGTCAGCCCTTCAGGAATGTTCTCCCCAACCACAAAGTGGACACCTGAAGAAGTGAGCAGCCAGGATTAGCTAGCCACAGCCATAGTAGACGTATCAGAGGAAAGCCACGAGCAAGGAGCCAAGCTGATGCTACAGATGGGAATTAAGTTGCTGCAGGAGGAAGACTATTTTCCATGTAGGAGAAAATGCCCCTGCCTTTGGTATTTTTTAAATTAAAATGTAGTTACCAAACCAGCTATGGGAAATCAGTTTCCTGTGCTTTCCTTGGCATTTCTGAGGATTCAGTGGACGTGGCTGCAATACCTGATCAGGGTTGCCAATGTAGTGCTGTGGGATGTTCTGTATGGCAAATGTGTTGCTAATAAAACACTGATTGGCAGTGGCTAGGCAGGAAGTATAGGCGGGGCTAACAGAGAGAATAAAAAGAACAGGAAGGCAGAGGGAGTCACTGACTGTCTGCCAGCCAGCCGCCAGGACAAGCAGCATGTAAAGATGCCGGTAAGCCACGAGCCATGTGGCAAGGTATAGATTTGTAGAAATGGATTAATATAAGATATAAGAACAGTTAGCAAGAAGCCTGCCACGGCCATACAGTTTGTAAGCAATGTAAGTCTCTGTGTTTACTTGGTTGGGTCTGAGCGGCTGTGGGACTGGCAGGTGAAAGAGATTTATCCTGACCGTGGGCCAGGCAGGAAAACTCTAGCAACAAATGTAGCAAATGAAAATACAGGACACCCAGTCAAATTTGAACCTCAGAGAAAGAATGCATACGTTTTAGCTTAATAAGTGTTTATATTCAAGATTATTTCTTGTTTATCTGAAACCCAAATTGAACAGAGCTCATTGCTGAGGAGTGTGCAAGGAAAGAAAGACAACTTCCAGAAGCCTGTTCACCCCAAAGTTCATTCCCCTGGTACCAGCAGGAGGTCAGTGGGTAAGAGCAGTTGCAGCGTGGGTGCTTGAGTTCAAATTAATCCAGGCCTATGCTGAAAAGCCAGGAGCGACCACGCATGCACCTGTAACCCCAGAGTTATGGAGAGCAGAGACGGAAGCATTTCTGGGGCTTGCTGACTGACAGCCTAGTTCCAGCTCCAACAAGAGACCCTATCTCAAGGGAATACAGCACAAAGAAATAGAGCAGGATGTTTGATATCCTTCCCTGTCCCCCAAGCTCAGGAGCATGTGTGTGTGAGCGCGCGCGCGTGCGCGCGCTCACACACACACACACACACACACACACACACACACACCAAAAGAACAACAGCAACCATGTTTCACTACCATAATGACATGCACTAAGGCGCCTACTCTGTGCCTCATCTCATGTTTGGTGCTAATGACTGACCTCAGTGAACTCAGTCCCACTGAGGAGTTAGAGGAGCAAATCAATGATCGAAACAGAAGGTGGCCCAGGCATGAGCACTAAGTGAGAAAGGATCCAGGGAAATCAGCAAGAAATGCTGTTTTCAGAGAGGGGAGCAGGCAGAGGTCACCCCCAACCTAAAAATGACATCTTTTCTTCGTGTTTGAGTCAGGGGGCTCCCTGAGGCCCTCTCAGTCCGCTCTCTCTGTTGTGGTGGCTTCTGTCCATCATCAGCCCACCCAGGATACTACATCTATCAGTACCAGCCACTCACAGGCTGGGAAGACAAGGATCATGTGTCCTTGACATTGATGTATTCATAGTCGTGGTGACAACAGTCACTCTAGCACTGGTGATATTGCAAAGAGACCAGGTGGGAGGGGATCATGCTGCACCCCCGAGTCTATTAGGAAGGCCGATTGTTACACACCATTTTATTTTGAGGCCAAAGTCTCCATTAGTGTGTTGAGTAACTTTGATCAAGTCACCAAACCTCTGAGTCTCATAGTCTTCACCTGAGGAGAAGTGACATTAATAACAAGACTTGTCTCACAGGCTTGTTTTGAGACGCTAATGGAACAGCCAGCACTTGGTAGTCCATGAAGTGTCATGAAAATGTGAATTATCGTTCACTATAAAGTGATTATTGTTTGGCAGTTCCTCAAAAGTTAAACATAGAATTACCATATGATCGAGTAATTTCACTCTTAATACATACCCAAAAGAACTGAAAATGTATTTTCCACAGATACTTGTACATCAGTGTTCGGAACAGCACCACTCACAATAGGCAAAAGTGAAAACAACCCCATGCCCACCACAGGCAAATGAATGAATCCACGGTATGTACATGGACATCCATTTGAGGCAACAGCATTAAATTTTAATGCCGTCCACTTTTAAGCAAGAATGAAAGTTTGGTATATGGCACACATGGCTGAACCTTGCAGATACAGCGCGAAGTGAAATACTCCAGGCACAAAAGGGAAAATGTGTTCGATTACACTTATATGAGGTACCTAGAATAGACCGATTCCTAGCGGCAAAGAGTAGAGGTTACTAGGAGCTGTGGGGGAAAGGAGTTAGTGTTTAATGGGCACAGGGTCCTGCTTGGGATGATGACAGTTCTGGAGCTGTATGCCGGGGATGCTGCCACACCATTGTGAATACCATTAATAAGACCAACTCTTTCCTTAAGATTGATAAAATGGTCAACTTTGTTAATGCCTTATTACTTTAATTTTAAACATGTATCTAACTGGCCATGTGACCAGGCAAGACTTCAAGTGGAGGGGGTGGGAAACAAACCCAGCCACATAACCTTTGACCCACAGTCTGTCCTGCCTATGGGATATGCTGGGGTAAGGGTAGCCTGGATATTGAGGGAGTGACCAACCAATGACTGGTCTAGCCTAAAACCCAGGCCAGGAGAGTAAGCCCTCCCCTGACACTGCCTGGAGCACCAGGACCCACAGGCTGGATGACCTAGAGACCTAGCATAGAACTAAACATGACTGGAGGGGGAAATGTCAGTGTAATGATGCCTAACAATATTCTGCTGTACCCATAGATTGGTGCCTAGCCCAACTGTCATCCAGCCACTGATGGAAACAGATGCAGACCCACAGCCAAATACTAGGCAGAGGTCAGGAAATCCGGTTAGAAGAGGAGGAGTAGATTAGGGGGGCGGGATACAGAGTTGGGGTTCCAGTGAGGGACTGGAAGGAGAGAAGGGAGGGGAAACTGTGGCCAGGGTATAAAATAAATAAATAAATAAATAAATAAATTTATTAAAAACAAACATGTATCTAATGGAGGCTGGGGTGGTTAGGAAAGGTTTCATAGGGGAAACATTACTCAAGCAGAATTTGGCTATAGAGGTGGAAGAAGTCCTAAGCAGAGCCAGCAAGTGCAGGAAGGGGAAAGGTCTCTCACAGGACCAGTAACTCCAGCAAGTATCTAAAGACTTGAAGTTGGGGCGCTTCAGTGCCCACTGGGATGGAGCTATCCTGAGAGTCAGGCAAGGCGGTATTGATGACTCAAGAGGAGTGGGGGAAAGGCTTAAGGAGGAAGTGGGTGGAGAGTGTCCATCACAAAAATCTCACTTGAACAAGCTCTGAGCTAGGAAGGAAGGTGAAGCCACTGGAGGAAGCAGATCCAGATGGCAGAGTCAGAGGATCTGTTCACTAGTAGATGGAGAAAAAGAATCAGAACTCCACCAACAAAGGTGTGGAGGGGATGGTCAGGGTCAATGGGACTAGAGATACAGGGAAGGGAAATATGCAGAAAACATCCCCCAGACCCTGGCTAAGTCATATGGGAAGGTTGAAAAGGCAGAGGAACCTTGACCTGAATCCTGTAGGTGCAGTATCTCTGTGTCTGTTCATCTATGTCCTCCAACTAAGCCAAATCTACAGCTTTACCACTTCCCGGTAGTCACTCATCATGAATTCATCAAGGGGTCAACCCACTGCTAAAATCAACGCCCTCGCAATCCAGTCACTTCCCAAATGCCCAGCCTCTGAACATTGCTGCATGTGGGGACCACGCCTTCATCACTTGAGTTCTGAGCACATTCCAAGTCCAAACTATCACATTCCATCCAAGTGCCCCCCAGGCTCCTATCTTCTTCCTAGTGAAAACTGCCTGAGTCCCTTGTGAAGCATATTCAAAGTCTCAACAGTTCTAGCATTGCTCCAAAGTCCAAGGCCAGTGTCTCCTCTGAGTTGAGAGGCAAGCTCTTAGCTGGGAGCTCTTGCAAAAATTAAGAGACAATTTATACATGCCCAACATATAATACAGAAGGATGGCTATTCTCAGTCTAAAAGAGAGGATTAAGGTATAAGTGGAAAAATGGGGGAAAAGGAAGAGTGAGACCTAGTGGGGTAAATGTTAATTCCCATAGTTCCTTGTCTGACATATGCAACATATGGTGTGATGTGAACTCCACAGAGATTGGGAATCCCTACTTCCACGGGCTTCCTAGCCACAGTCACAGTGACACTCTTGTGGGCTGGCTCTGATCATTGCCTGAAACTTTCTTGACAGATGTTTTTGCTTGCTTGCTTGCTTGTTTGAGAGAGGATTTCTCTGTTTAACAGTCCTGGCTGTCCTAGAACTCACTCTGTAAACTAGGCTGACCTCAACCTCAAAGATCCACCTGTCTCTGCCTCCCAAGTGCTGGGATTAAAGGAGTGTGCCACCACCGCCTGGCTGGCACATGTTCTACATTCCTGGCATATGTAACTTCCTGAGATGTCCTCTGTATCATCTCTTCCACTCTTATGCATTACCATTCAAGGGGATACCTACAGGACATTAACCTTGCTGTATACCACCTGTTTCCCAGGCTTCCCTTCAAAATCTTGATGGAGGCTTCCATGATCTGATAGCACTTATATTTCACATGTTTCAAACCCAGTATTGTAGACGAATTTCTAAACAGTCTTATTAAATAAGAAACACAGAGCCGGGCGGTGGTGGCGCACGCCTTTAATCCCAGCACTCGGGAGGCAGAAGCAGGTGGATCTCTGTGAGTTCGAGGCCAGCCTGGGAATAAGACCCAGATCAGCAACAAAAAAAAAAAAAAAAACACACCAAAAAAAAAAAAAAAAAAAAAAAAAAAAAAAAAAAAAAAGAAAAGAAAAGAAAGAGAAAAAGAAAAAGAAACACAGAGCCAAATACAGGGGTGAAAGCCGTAGAGATCATAGAAATAGTGAGGGACACCAGCTAGCCTTAACTCACCACGCCGCCATAGCTTCCCAAGAGAGAGAGCTTCTTCCTGTCTAACCTGTGCCTTTATTGCCTTGCTGTTCTGCCTTCTCATTGGCTCTTAGCCCAGCTACCTCACTTTCTTGTCATTGCCTATCTATACAGACCTCCAGGTCTCTATGGTTGGTGCTGGGATTAAAGGCGTGTGTCACCACACTTGGCTGTTCCCTAGTGTGTCCTTGAACACACAGAGACTCTGCTTTGCCATGTGATCGGATTAAGGGCGTATGCCTGACTTTTGTTTATGGCTGGCTATGACCTCTGATCTCCAGGCAAACTTTATTTATTAATACACAAATAAAATATCACCACATTTCAGCACAAATAAAATATCACCACACAGTATCGTATGGATGATGCCAAGCAAGCAAGAGCAATAGGCAGCCCCCCTCAGATCACAGCAGCAAATGATATGTGAGAGCCTAGATGGCTGAAGCACGGTATAATAAACTAGAGAGAAACAACTTCCTAGGTGTGAGCACCGTGGCCTGGTGTATACCCTGGAGCGTACAATGGATCGGATCTGGCCAAAGTTCTAAGATTTTCATGAGTTAGTGGATTATCTAGAAGAGGTTAGTGGGTTATCTTAGATTCTGCCATAGTTTCCATTCATAAGTGCCCCAGAAGTCCAGCCTGAACTGGCTTGAGGGGAAGTCACCCAGCTGCACGTCCAGAGGTAGGGCTGGCCCTTGTTTAGTTTGATTCCAAGCTTCGATGTCCCTGGGGCTTCTCCTTTGCTTCTCTGGCTGCCTCTTCCTTTCAACTTGGGTTGCTTTGTTTGTTTGTTTTATTTTTTTTTTGAGACAGGGTTTCTATGCGTAGTTTTGGTGCCTGTCCTGGATCTCACTCTTTTTTTTTTTTTCTATTATCAGCTTGATACAGTACAAATTCTTATCCTAATAGTGAACTGTCCACTAACCCACTGCTTAGAACTAATACCTGCAGCTAGAAGAAACAGGAAACTCCAAACAAACAAATGGATTTTCACAGCAGCTAGACCTGCTTCTACCCTCTATATCCTCCCCTAATGGTTGGTGTCTCCTCCGTGGCTCCCTGACTTCAGTAGCCCGAAGTTTGCATCCCCACTACCATATAGCTCTGCACTGCTGGCTGACAGAATGCTGGTTTCTTGTCTCTATTATTAACCTACAAATCCACAGCACACACACACACCACACACACACAAAGATTTTCATGAGTCATCTTTCCTGCACTTAGCTCACTTCATTCTGAAACTCCTAATCTCCTAATCCCCTAGGCAACCACATCTTCCCTTGCCCTATCTTTTCAAGCCAAACTACAAGTTTTCCAGGTCTTTCTGTTCTGCTTTTTGCTCCTGACGGTCACTGTAAACCTGGCTAAAGGCAGTCACCAATTATCATGCTATGGTCGGAAGGCCACGCTGTCTTGAAATTTTCTCTCCCCGATGAATTAATCTGTCACCTTGGGATTCAGCCTGATGCAAAGTCTTAGGGGGTGAAAAGAAGCAACAGCAAGATGCCTGTAAGCAAGTTACTAGCCAGAAGAAACATGAGTGGCTTCTAGCCCAACTCCCAGCACAGGCTTTAGTTCTATCTGAAATGTCATGCTGACGGCATTCCCGCCAACCTGTGATCTCCTGAGCTCCCACCAAGTGACATGTGAGATTCCACTTGTCGTGTGTGGCTCTTTTTCTCCTCCTTCAAATAATTCCCAAAGGTTTCTAAGCCACATCAGGTGCTGTCACACCCCACTTTCTATAGCTGTGACAAAATATTGGAAGAAGTCCATGGAAGGAGGGAAGACTTATTCTGACTTATAGCTTCAGGCCATGGTCACTCAGTTCCATTGCTTCTGGGCCTGCGGGAAGGAAAAATCTCATGTCACATGGCATGCAGTGGAGCAAAGATACTCACCTCATGAATGCAGGGAAGGAGAGAGAAGCAGGAGGGGCTGGGAGCAAAACCCTCTCCTAGAGCATTCCCTAGTAATCTACTTCCTCCAACTGGAAAGCATCTACTGGTTCCCAGGAATGCCATCGAATTATGAATTTCATCATTATCGATGAGTCTGAACCCTCGTGAGCCAATCACCTTCCCCAAATTCCAACTCAGCACCAACACACTGAGGATCAAGCCTTCAACATGTGAATTTTGGTGGAGAGTTCAGATCCAAATTATTACACTGGGCAAGAAAACAAAGGCACTATTGGTTCCTTGGGGCCACATTTCAGGCTCCCCTGCCCCAGAGAGAAACCAGTTTCCCTTGAATTCGAGGTCAATTTCAGAACATTATAAATTCAGCAAAGCCAGCTTTCCTTCATGTGGTGTTGAGAACTCCAGGCCTCTCCCTCCCGCTCTGAGGACAGGAGCAGCTCCTAGGCAGTTCCCTCCTTCCGTGACTTGCAACTCCTGTGTCTTTTTTTCCAAAGGCATTTGTATTTCAGCCAGATCTGCTGCTAAAATAGCCTGAAGATTGGGAAACAGGCTGAGGAGGATTTTAGAGACAAGGGTAGTCCCTCTGACTCCCTTGTATCAACTCCTTCCTTAACCTATAAGACCCGTCTCCTGATAGCAGAAGCACCTCTTTCCACTCCCAGGTATTGCTACCTCTTCCTTTACTCTCAGACATTGGCTATACAGGAGGCTTTTCACTTAATAATAAGACATCTTAATAGCAAATAGAAAATTTCCTACACACAGAGATCAAGCGAGATGACAGTGGATTAACATTTTAATTAAACACGGCAATTCTAATCAGTTTTTATCATTATAGAAATACCCAACATTTTGACATATTTCAGGTATAAATTGATAGTTCCAGTCTGATGGCAAATTGGAATGATTTTTTCTGGCGATATTTGTAAGCGTTCCGTGGCAGCCAGAGTTGGTATTCCACAGCAGAGTTACCGATTCTAGACATTCACAATAGTAATTCTGCAGTCTTGCCTCCTCTCCAGGCAGGCTTCAAAATGATCCCTCCAGAAGTTATATACATACACTATGATAGATTAATAGGATGTTTTCTGATTTACAAAACTCACACTAAAGGTAGTTTGTCTTCCCTGGCAGAATGCCATACTTCATTCTCTGGTTGAAAGGTACAGCAAGCAGGAGGGACCTGGTTTTGATGACTGTCTTTGCCTCTGGAATTACCAGGTCACTGAGTTTGGAGGATAGTACTTAGCATCACATGACCGCTATTCCTGATGGGCACCATTCAAGGAGGCTGTTCCTTCCCAATGAGGGAATTAGGGCTCAGGGCAGTCAGGGAGTTTGCCAAAGGCATGCAGCTATAACTGAAGAATCAGAACTGGAACCCACGACGGTCAAGTTCTTCCCTCACAACGTTCCTGACAGGGGTTGCTAAATAAGCATTTACTGATTCGTTATTTTTCCCCATGTGCTAGGCTGAAGAAGAGCCTTCAGTAGTGATCATCAAAAGCAGTAGGAACTTGCCACCTAATAGAGGCAAGTCTGTGTCACCTTCTCTCTGTACCAGTTCTCTCATCCCCAGATCGCTGTCATCACCACCACCATCATAAGCATCATCAAAACACACATTTGACTTGAAGGATGTTTTTTAAGAAAATGGCAAATGTATCAATGGATCATGCTTTCTTTTTGTTTGTTTTCTTTTTCACACTGAATTTTCTTCTTTTTCTTTTTCTTTTCTTTTCTTTTTTTTTTTTTGTTTGTTTGTTTTGGTTTTTTTGAGACAGGGTTTCTCTGTGTAGCTTTGTGCCTTTCCTGGAACTCACTCTGTAGCCCAGGCTGGCCTAGAACTCACAGAGATCCTCCTGCCTCTGCCTCCAGAGTGCAGGGATCAAAGGCGTGTGCCACCACCGCCCAGCTCATTTTATTTTTCTTATTGTTAATATTACTATTTTTGAGACAAGGTCTCACACACCTGAGGCTGGCCTTGGGTTCCTGATCCTCCTGAGTCTACTCTCTCTTATGTTTGGGAGCATAGACTTGTACCACTCACTGTACCCAGCATACCCATCTCCACTGCCTCCCCTGCCCCCTCCACACACAGACAATGTTATTCCTTAAAGTCTATTTCAAGCTAAGTATACTCTTGGTCCCAGTACCTTAATAGTTCACCTTAATGTTTAACTATCTGCCTTAAAGTCCCTTGAGAATCATGAATAGCTTTTAAACCAAGTTAAGCAATTTGTACCACCTCCCCCCAGGAGCCTTCCCTGTCTTTTATAGCCGCATAAACTAAAATTTTCAGAAAAGCAATAGAGAAAATGTCGCACTGAAATGATACACCCACCCAGACACAGTAAATGGCCATCAAAGAAAGCGTGTTGAACAAAGTTCAGCTCAGAGGCTCTAAGTTTTGAAAACTTTGGAACGCATCAGAGGAAATAAAATCACCCTGAGAAAACTGGCCCAGTAAATATTCCAAGCCCTTTGTAGTCTAATTATACTGCTATTGTTGCTGAGAAATATTTAGCAATGCCATGATGTTTCAGGATGCTCAAACTCTGTGAGGTTGAATGATGTTTATGGATAAAAATCAAGAAATATTCCCTGACTAAAGTCGTTTGATGCCTTTATTTAGCACATGTTTTATCTTTCAAGAAAAAAAATTTTTGATGTTTATTTTCTTTTCTGGAGAGTTTGACCATCTATTTTTATTTTTTTTAAACTCCCAACGGGACTTAGCTTCATGCTACCCTTGTAACACTGCTCAATAAATGTTTGTTGAGTGAATATCAGTATTTTTTTCCCTACAAAGACCTGTTCGTGATTCTGAAAATGAAATTCTGACCAAAAGGAAAAGTATATGCACAGTTTTGTGCATATACTAAACACCACTGAATCATGTAGTTGAAGATGGTTAATTCTGCGCTATATAAATTTTGCTTCAATTAAAAAATAAAATTCTTCACGTAGAGAATAACAACCTGTCCATAGAATTCCACATGATACCTTCTTACAGTTTCATATCAACTATAAAGTACAAAAGAGTGCATAAATATTTTTATGAATAGTAAGTTTCTTTTGAAAACCGTTATTAAATAGATAATTAAAAGTTGCAACAGAATCATGAGGCAATCACTTGAAATATTTATCGTCTTCAGGGCATACAGAGAACCGTTTTCCAGGGTTCTTCTGGACTCTGCCTCCTGCTCCTTGTTGGAGTTTCCCAGCCCCCCGTGGAGACCAGGGCAAGGATGGAGCCCAGACTCAGTGAAGGCTCTCTATTTCCCCATCTAGAAATGCTCAAAGCTTCAGAAGACAGCAGTTCCATCTCGACACTTCCATACTGTCACCAACTTTAATCAGAGTTGAAAATTCAAGGTGGCATTTCTAAGGACCACAAACTTAGAATTTTCAAAACAAGATCCCTTCCCATCCCTTTTACGACCATGTGACGACAAGCTCTTTTTTTAAGCAATAAAGAAAAAGTTTCTTCATTAAGTATCATTAAAATATGTTTGTAATTTCTTCAGTTGCGAGACCTTTATTTTCTTCTCTGATTACCCGCAGCCCTTGAGCTCTCCATTGAGAGGCCGTCTGTGGAGATGGACGTTCTGAGAACACTGTGCCATGGTTTTCAAGCGAGGGATATTTTAAATTGTAAAAGCCCGCTGATCACACAACTGTTCTCAAAAGTTAACGCATTCTGAGGAAGCTGTAGCTTGGAGTTGCTCTGTATCAGACTTTCTGCTTTCTGATAAAATCCCAGTGCGGTGGCCTCCACGCTCTGTTTTACTTGCTCATTAGGTCTTTAAAAAAAAATGCAAATTCTCAGCTCTGCATTAACCCATCTTAGAAAGTAACTCAGATGTTGCTAATTTCTCCTCCGATTTATCAGAGCGCTCTCTGATAAGTTTGGAAAGCATTCCATGCAAGAGGCTCAAAGACAAAGGACACTGGACAGACATAAAGAAAGAGGAGTCCTGACGTGAGCAGACAAGGAGAAACAGAGAAGTTTGCTAACTGTTGCTTCGGAATTACTTCAAGTTCTGTTCCAACCGATGGACACATTACACACTGAAAGTGTTTTATTCACAGAGTTCTCTGATGTAATCTAAGAAAATAACCAAAGGGCCCTCTGTTACAGTTTAGACACCGGACAAGCTAAAGGAAATCAACCGTCTTATGGAAACGTTCCTTCAAAAGATACCAACTGGGGGGAAGATTGAGGCACAATTCAATCTGAGTAAATCAAACATGGTCATTCTCAGCTCTGCAGAATCTTCTCACTGTGGGACTAGATCTCTCCCTGAGTATTTTAAAATTTCTCCAACAGTAAGTTTTTTGGGTTTTTTTTTTCACATCAATATGAACTAAATCCTGGGATTGTCTCAGAATGTCCCCCCATGACTGAGTGATTTCAAAAAAGAATTCTATTTCTCCAAGTCATTATATTGTGTTTATTTTTTTTCTCAAGGGAGCTAGAGGGAGGGCAGGAGGGGACAGAAAGGCAGGTGAGTTTTTGTGTAATACACGACACTAGCTTATAAATAAAAAAGTTTCCCCACCCTCAGGACATCTGCTATTAAATAAGGCATCTCCAAGGCTTAACTTCCTCGGTAGAAACAGAAAAAAGAAAAAAGAAAAAAAAAATAAGAAAGAAAGAAAGAAAGAAAGAAAAAAAGAAAGAAAGAAAGAAAGAAAGAAAGAAAGAAAGAAAGAAAGAAAGAAAGAACAAAAAAATCCTCCCATAAAATGGATACATCAGAAATAACTACAAACTCAAAAGTGAATGTTTTTGCCGAGGACATAGGGCATGTGGGGGCAGCTGACACGGAAGTCATGTTCTTGAACACCGCCTAGATACATTCTTAGCCACTGGGCCACAATTTGGGCGTTACAATTCACCTCCTGCCTTCAGAGAGATTGTAAAGGTGACCCCCATGTGCCCCAGAATTCCCCCCACGCACCCTAGAATTCTCCCATGCAACCCAGAATTCCACCATACTGTCTTTTTTTTTTTTTTTTCTTCTTCTCCTTCTTCAAGTTTTCAGGACTTAGAGATAGATCTCAAAGTTAGGGAGGACACAGGAGGAGCTCTTTTCCCAACAAAGACAATTACAGTTTACAATAGGGGCCCACAGGGGGTAGATCTGTATGTCGGATGGGGGTGTATATTTAGTTTGTTTTTCTCAGGAAAAAAAGAAAAAAAAGAAAAAAAAAAAACCTGAAAGATAAGCAGCCCAGACCTTCTAGAAGGGCAATTTCTGGGGAGGGCAGTGTCCCTGGGGGGAAAGCATTTGAGCAGCTCCTTGATTGGAGATTCAGACACAGGGTGGACTGAGAAGCCAGCTCCAGGCTCTTCTAAAAGAGCAGCCCCTGGGTTTCTGCATAAATGTTTCCTATCAGCGTCCAGAAAGGTCCAGAGGCACCTCGGGTGGGAGAACATCGTCCCCTCTACCTGGACGGAACTGAGCTGGTCCTCTAAGATGGGCATGGAAAGGAACTCAGGTGTAGGGACAAGGCTCTTGTAAGGGAAGACGGGTCTGCCCCCGGCCCCCAGGACCGGTTCTTTGCTTTCTGGAGCCGGCTTTGCGCTCCTTTCCACCTGGTTCCCCGCAGGAAGTCCTGGCACTCCTTTGGGGGTCTGTTGACTAATGAAACGGTGAAAGAAAGCATAGGTCAGCCATCAAGCAAATAATAAACATAGTTGCGTGGCACGTCTGTTAAGCCTGTTTAATGGGTCGTCCCTACATGTAAATGGGCTTCCTACCCCAGCCCCCATCGCTCCACCTGTATCAACAACAATGCCTCCGCACAATTATCTTACCTTAATGAACTTAATCTTTAATTTCCCAGCTTGGCCCTGGTCCTCAGCCTCCTAACAAAGGAAGGAGAACTGTTTGAGTCCCTGTGAGCCGCCTTCTTCCAACAGCTAGGGAAACTTTAGCCACGACAAGGATTTTTGCCCCTTGTGGAACTGTCAAAAGCAATAAATATTTTTCTTTTTATTCCATCATTAGACTCTCCTAAGAATGCCTCCCCATTGTCCACTGTAATTCCCAGAGCTCTCTGGGCAGGGGCGTTATTGTGGAAAATGAATCCTGAAGTGCTAACAATCCTACCAAAGCGGCTACACTTTTTTTCCCCCTGAGGGCGTAACCGTGAGGAATGTGTCGCCTCGCCACAGCCTGCTCAGCGAAAAGAGCACTTGTGTTTTTTAACACTGGTCTTTGAGGAGGATGCTCAAGTTAAAGCATTGTGGCCACTGTAAATAGATGCACTGGGCAGAATAGCGCTTCTTCATTCTTAATTAGGGAAGTAACTCTGGAAAGACAGGATGCCACTTGCTAGGCTGTGCACATTGTTGCGTTTGTGCCGGCCTCCAACAATGTGAGGTAATTGGAGTTGTACCTTTTAGAAAGCTGCTAATTTCACATAGGAAGTGCTAACAAGACCTTTCTGGGCCATGTTTTCCTTCTTCGTTTTTTAAGGAAGTTACAGGCCTTCAGGAGTGGGCATGGCTGAGCCCTGGCCCGGCGATGAAACAGCAGTAATGAACCACTTCAGCCCGCAGTTAGAAAAAGAAGGCCTCATTTTGGAGTCCTGAGAATACTAGGCGCAACAAAAGGTTCTGTTTAAGCTTGTTACCCAGGACATTCTTAGGGGCTGCACGGTTCTCCCTGCAATGACCCTCTTGAAACAAGTGCACCAAGTTTGAGCAAATAGAAACACCCAACTTTCAAGGCTCAGAGTTATAGTTTTCTTTACAAAGCCATTTATATAATGTAAGCTGCAATTAGCATGGGACAGAGCAAGGAGATTTAGGCTGGGAAGTTCTTTAACAAAAGATAGAAATTAGTGGAATAAGTAACAGTTAAATATCGGCTTCAGATAACTAGTTGAAAAGACCTTTTAAATCATTTACTAATAAAAAATAAAATAAAATAAAACGATTTTGCGCCAGACCTTGTTCAGCCTGAAGTATGGTCTTTTAAATCACTGAACTGATTAATCTTACTAATTTTAAATTATCCAGCAAGAATGGATCAGAGGGGGGAAAAAGTCCCCACACCCCCCAATGAAAAGCACCACAGCTTTTAAGCCTGACAATTTCATCAAAATGTCCATAGGACTTACATAAAAAATTCAAACCATAATGAAATAAATTGCTACCTACATTATGAAAAGTCTGCAGACGCTTTTTATAGACTTGAAATGCAGAAGTTATATAAACTGCGCAGTAAAAAGAATTAGAAATTGACCTTTACAGATCAAGGGCTAAAATTAACAGTCTTCAGGGGGAAAAAAAAATTCCCAGTTCACAATGGCTTTTAATGCCATCTTTCCTCCCCACTCATTTATCTAATAACCATGGCAAGGTTAGGATAAACAATGAACAGTATGTTTTCACATTTTCCACCTTTGTGTCCTCCATATGAATTTCTAAAACACTTAAGAGAATAGATACATAAACCTGTGACCTTCAAATGAGCTTTTCGATACTCTCAACATTTTGAATAAAAAGATCAGAAAATGGAACCACTTTTACACAGTAATGAATTCCAATCTGTTGGGTAAACAAAGCTAAATTTTAAAACAGAGACCTGACATGTGTATAGCTCAAGAAGCCATTCTGTTCTTTGGGGGGGTGGGCAGAGGAGAGAGGGGACATTGTTAGTACTTTACTACCGTAGGCTAAATAATGACCAAATCTACAATTCACATAAAAGAGAGAGAAAGAGAGAGAGAGAGAGAGAGAGAGAGAGAGAGAGAGAGAGAGAGAGAGACCCATTTGGCCTCCTTCAACAGACAGCCACCGTTTCCGAGACAAGGACAACAAAAATGCCCAATTTTTATGACAATTTTCCCCCACCTCTCCAACAATTGATCCACCTCACAAAAAAAGGTGGTGAGGGAGGGCTGGTGGAGGAGGCCCAGGCCGCCATTATGGAGCTACCGCTTATTGACGGGAACTCCAAGGGCCTCCAAAAGTTACTCCAATTTCCGTCGAGCTTTTGTGCATCCCTTGTCCTGCCTGAAAGGCTCAGTTAGGTATTGTTGCAAAAAAAGTCTGCATCCACATTTGTCCCCCCTCTAATTCATACTCGGCATTGTGAAGTTTTGCTATTCAGGGGCTGATTGGACAACAGCCCTGACAATGGCCAAGCGATTAGTCGCTCAGCGTGGGCTGGGGTTGTGGGTATAAACCTAGGGATGGGGCTGGAATTCACTGGGGCATTCAGCTTCCTCTGGGGCCTTCCTGAGAGGCCAGGCCTGCTTTGCTGCAGGTAATGCATTCCTTCAGAGCCGGGAAACCGAATCCTTGTAATTAGCGTGTCCAGGACGGGGCAAGTCGCCCCCTCCCTTGCACGTCGGCCCTTGGGGGGCCCCCGAAGCTTTCTAAGGAGCTCAGCCCCTGAAACGCGCCAGCCTCGTCGAATTGAAAACTTTCTCGGGCGGCTCGGTGGGCCTGAAAATCAGGACACAGGGGAGGGGAGCCGGGAGAGCCGCGATCGGCGCACTTAACCCTTGGCACGCCGGATGCCAGCCGAGGCCCGGACCGCTG